>CBVK0100721142.1:0-12159 GCA_900067695.1 Picea abies
CATATACAAAAATAGGCTCATTGGCCTTTAACATCTAGGCTCTTTGGCCTAATTCCACACATAAGCCTCCTAGATTATAATGGCTGGCTCACCAGCCTATAAAACACAACATATACACAAAGGCTCCTTGGCCTCAAAATCATGCGCACTTAAGTTTGTTGCGCGCGGTATCCTGGAATGTGCGTACTTCATCATTTTAATGCGCAATGCATGTGTGCACTATGCCATTGAAGGTGCATACAAAAATGATATCAAAAAACTCACCAACTTAAGTACATTTGCATTTATATTTACAATTGGGGTTCAGCCTAGGGGTATTACAAAACTCATCAATATTTTTCCTTTGTTGGACCAAAAAGTTCCTTGTATTTGCATTATAGGATGCACATTGTTTCTCATTATCATGGACACAGACATAAATTGACTGAAGTGATATATTGTTCCCCTAGATTGTTTCCTCATGTCTTTGTAAAATCCTTCTAATTTCCAGCAAGTCCCTTAAGTCCATATTAACAAAATGCATAACTAAACAAAGAAAGTTAGTACTAGTTCCAAGACAAAAGAGACTCGGAATTGCAAACCAACCATAAAATAGCATGAACCAATATCCAATGAAATAAGAGCCAAACATTCTTGAGAATACAGAGCAAGAAGATTGTACCCAAGGTCTAAGAATTGTCTTCCCAAGCCCCGACTCTTGAATTTTGTCATTGTAGAACAAATCTCAAAACCAAATCTATATTTGCATACCATAAAGAAACCTATGAAGTTCTTATAAATATCAACTATTAATTGACCAAAACCAAGAATTGAAAAGTATGAATATTACTAAGCATGAAAATAGAGCTCAAGGTCTATGAATTATCTTCCCAAACCCTAGCCCTAAAAAATTGTCACTAAACGACAGAGCCCAAAGCCAAAACCACAAAATGGACTCTAAATAAACCTAAAAGATAGATTCCAATGGCCCAACTACAATAATGATAACCAAGGTGGTAGAAGAAGTCTTACATGAGAGAGAAAGCCATCGAGCTTCCTAAGCTTCATAAAACCACAGAGAAAGGGAGCCAGAGTAAGAACCCCAAACACCTCCACCACTATGAGCAAACTAGGAAACCAATTAAGTCCAAAAATCCAAAAGAATGCACTGAAGCTAACTCTTAATTCGTGTAATTCCCTCCATCCCATCTCTATCAATATCCCACCTCGCATGCCGAAGACAATAATGAAGGGAACAAAACTTGGGATGGATGATAAATTCTACATGCCACAAACCAAATATTGTGTCCTCACATATTTATTCCACATTCACGGATGCAATCCCTTCACATGCCAATCCGTCTGATTCTTAAATGCAGTGCTACGTGTCTCAAAGGACTGTTGGGTCATAAACATTAGGAAATGTGGATGAAATTAGACCCCCATTCTTTTATTGAAAATCCTTGTGCTAAATGAGTAGCCTCATTTGCTAATCAATCGACAAACCCATTGTGATCCCTTAGCACATGGTAATACAATATCCTGGACAATGATTAATCATATTTTTTTATTCAAAAGGCAATGGAGGAAAAACTATTATCTCATGGAGGAGTTTGGTGAATAAAATATTTGATAATGACTCTATAATCTCTAATCATGATCAATGATTCTATGTTGGAACTAATTGCTATTATTAATCCTTGAAATAGTGCATAAGCTTCATCTTGTTGAGGCTCTAATTCCCTAAGCAATTGATGTTTCCTATTTTATCTTAGGATAAAAAATGACCTCCACCTCCCCTCCCCCCAAAAAAAAATGATTTAAAGTATTAATATCCTAATAGGTGAAAGATTTGAAAACAAATTGACTCTAATGCAAATGTTTACTAACCCTAAAACTGGAACATCCTTTCAATGATAAGAAATGAATTTCATCCATTGATGCATATGTCAACTATTTTTCAACAATTGGATAGATAGATGATTCATTGTTTACGACAAACATCTTAAGAAAAAATAAGAGGCTCCATTATTTTATTTTATTTTTCTGGGTCCACATAAGTTCAATATGGTACCATGAAATTAAATTTAAATGATAGATGTTATTCAGGGTATTATCCTAATATGCGTGTCTAATGTCCTCCAATTGTTGATCATGTATTCAAGACCTAGACTACTATTTTAACCTCGACACAAATTTTATTAGATCATAGAACATTTTTCATCTCAAATTACATCTTTCGATAATGAAATGTATGGTGGAGAGGCATGGTATTTGGGTAAGTAGTTGGTTCTATGGATAGAATCTTCTAGCCAGAGGGGGAAATGTATGGCCTCATCATCGCTATTTGAATTGTGGGAAGACATGTTATTTTTCAATGAAAATACTTATCCAAGACACCATTTTTTAACCAGAAAAATAGAAATTGAATTTTTATATTTTCTTTTATTATATATAACTGTAATTTTCATATTTTATATAAAGGTACCTAAATATTTTTATTTTAACAAATACTTTAAGATGTCCAATTGCTTCACTTTGAAACCCCTATGTCATGGAGTATGACTTTATCTCCGTGCATTAATGCAATAGTGTATGTGACATGTTCTATTGGAGTGTTGATTCACACTTGGTTATTGTGGCAAGTTAATTCTATTCGATGACAATGTTTTCTTACTATGGATGCTTTTTTATTGTTTCGTATTAATTTAATGGGCTCAACATATGTATTTGTAGTTCTAGGGGACTATTAGGTCCCACCTCTACTATATTATTTACTTCCTCAAGTGTTAGCGCTGCTTTTTATTTTTATTATTAGCATTGCTAATACTTAGGTGTTACTTGGCAAGTTAATGGTTTAATGATAATAGACCATTTTTATTATGGAGAAGTTTTTAATTATATTTTATGAATATAATTATAATTTCAAAGCATTTGTATGTAACCCATAATGGGGTCCTTTGATTCTCAACGTACACTAGAAGTTCAAATACCACATGTTTCTTCTTCCATTACTATTGCACATCCTATAAACAAATAGATGGTAGTTTCCTCAGTTGCAAGACAAAGTGGATACCAAAATAGACCTTTAATTCCTCTTTGCTAATTTTTTTAGTTGTTGGATGTTTTCCATGGATCATATTCCAATGGAATAGGTTTACTTTAGGGAGACAATCTCCACTCCAGATTCATTTCCATATTATCGATTGAGGAGGGAATTCCATATATGTCACTTTGAAGTTATAAAAATTCTTAATTGAGTATGTTCCCCCTATGCCCCCTTTCCTTGAGTGTGCTTGTCATATTTTTTAAGAGGGGTCAGACCTCAAAGACTTGAAAATAGAGTAAGAAATTGGTCCTTGATTCCTCAACGCGATAGAGGGGTTTCCATCTAATCCAACATCCTAATCCCAAAGACTCCCTTTGTGATAGATCATTCAAATAATTGTTGTTTAGATAGCCAATTCTTGATGCCATTTTAGGAAGGATCATTAGTGAGAGGGGGAAAACCTAATATTTTCCACTCCCGTATCCGGATTAGCTTCATGTTTCCCAAAACCCATGACAAGTAGCCTTGAATTATGCGAGTTGCATCTCTACATAGTCATTGAATGGGAGATCTACTTGTATCTAGAACATGGACATCTAAACTCTAAATTCTTACGTCTCAAATATATTTCTTATGAAACACTTCCTTCCACCATTATTTACATCTTGTGACTAATCTCCATAATTTTTTTCTCCTAAAGATGTATTCATCAATTGTGGATCCCCTTTTATCTAGAGGAGCTCTCACTTTAGACCAGTTCACTAAGTGGCACTTTGTGTTGTTTGTCTTCCTTTCTTTCCAAGTGAACTTTCTTATGTATTTGTTAATTTGTTGCACAATTCCTACATGTGAAAAGAGTATTGATCCTTATAGATATGAGGGAGGATACTATAAATTTTATCAGCATTACACAACCCATGGGAATAATCCACTTGGTTCCCCACTTTATCATTTTAGATCTAATTTTCTATAGAATGTGTGCCCAATCTTAACCTTTCAATATTCTAAGGACAAAAAAGATCCCCAAATATTTGAAGGATGACCAATTGCTTATTAGGGATAATTCTATAATCCCGACTATTTTATGCATGGTCTAAGGGGTATCATTCTAGCCATAAATGTTATTTTGAGATTATTTACCTTTCCTTCAAAGGCATCTAGATAGGAATATAACTCGTTCTTGAACTGATGCACAATAATCATTGAAGCTCCTCCTATTAGCATAGTATCATTCACAAATCCTGAATTGTTAATCACTTTAACTCCCCTGGTGATATTTATTCCCATTAGATTTCCTAACAACTACTCTTTTTCAAGTTTTCACCCCATGGAATCCGCCATGATAATAAAGAGCACTAGGGAAAAGGGGGCAACCTTGTTTTCGTATTCTTTGACTTTGAAAAAATCCTACAACCCTACCATTCACAACAAGGGATATCCATGGATGTCCAATATTTTCTCTTATATAATTGATAAACTAAATATAAAAAAAAAATTTCTAAAAGATCATGTAAAGAAATATGCATTAAACTCTATCAAAGGAAATTGAGATATCAATTTTTTTAACCATTCTTTTTTGATTTTTGGACCAACTAGATTGAATTACTTGTTATAATAAAAATAAATTGTTAGTGATTTGCCTTTGTTTTACAAATTTCCCTTGATTTTATAAGGTAATGGAGGGAAGTAGAGACTACTAAAAATATTAACCTATTAGCCATAATTTTGGTCAAGATAGGAGGCATTGCAAAGGAAAATTGGTTGAAATATTGTAAAGAGGTCAGGTTGGATTTTCATCATGCACCCTTTAGAATTATACATAGATCATATTTTATAATCTACCAAAACACTCTATATAATCAAATGGTAAATCCATATGGACATGGTGCTACATCCCATATTGCTTGAATTTAGTCCTCCTCTAGAATAAGCCGAGTACGGGCCTAATTATATTCTTTAGTCATCATATTTGGAATGCAATGTAGCATGTCATAAATTTGTTCTTCTATTGTCGAGTCTTCCTTTGAACATATAATTTATAATGATCACGAGGTATCTAATGTAGGTATTCAAATCTAGTTATCCAAGTTTTTCCTTGGAAGGGTGACGTATTCAAATCTACTCAGTCAAGTCCACCCCTTTAAGGGTGATTTTTGAAACATGATCACACAATTTCCTTGTGCACCCTTGCTTGTGGAAAAAAACGTGTGTTATAATCACCATATCTTAGCCATAAACTATGTGACTTTAACCTCCATTACTCCCCTTTCTTAAAATAATGATGTAGCTTATTTGTTATCTATATTCTATATTCCTTCCTGAGCTTGGATAGAGAGAGTGATCTCTTGATAGCGTACTGTTAATTGAAGGGTGTCTAATTATTTTGAATTCCTTCTCTTTCTTTTGATGGAACGATCATTTTTACCATTCCTGGAGCTTCCATTTGGTTTCCTTGATGTTGGGTTCCCAAACACTATATTCCTTCCTGAGCTTGGATAGAGAGAGTGATCTCTTGATAGCGTACTGTTAATTGAAGGGTGTCTAATTATTTTGAATTCCTTCTCTTTCTTTTGATGGAACGATCATTTTTACCATTCCTGGAGCTTCCATTTGGTTTCCTTGATGTTGGGTTCCCAAACAAAAGTTGGGGATCCATGAACTTGGAGGCTTCATGCACTTTTGATGATACTAATGCAATTCCAACATCATGTAGCCATAGAGGGTTAAACATGAAAGGAATTGATCCAAATTTTTCTTCTTCCTTTAATATTAAGATGATAGGCTTGTGAATTGAAGCTATGAATGATAGGATTGATGATTCAATAAGAAATTTTTCCATGAGATATGAACTTTGAAAGAAGAATTAGTCTAATCACTCAACTATATGTCTAGGCCCTAATTACTTTTTTGTCTAAATGTATTTGCTTATTTTTGGCTTTGGGTTATACAAGTCCTATTCTAAGATTGAATTATCCATAATTTCTTTTAATGGGTCTCAAATATGAGAGAATACCCCCCTAACCCCCCTCTTCTCTATCGAAGAGAGAACCATATTTAAATATTTAGCTAGAATCTTGGTAGTATTTGGAAGGGAGTCACTAAAGGATCTCAAGGAGGCCCAACATTCATGTTTTTCTCTGTATCGAACTAGCGCATAAAAAACTAGATATATTTACTCTATGGATTGATAGAAAGAAGCACATGTATCCAATGCTATGAAGTATGTGCTTGTAAATTCTCGATTGTTGATTTGTCTCAGAGCATATATATCCCTTTAGAGGCTACACACACATTACTATTTCAATGTTGTTTTTCGAAATCTTCCTTGTTAATTTTCTCAGAGCTTGATATTGTCCAATTCTTTGGGATTCCAAGAAAACCCCTTGATTATTTATTAATTAGGATTTTGGAGCCACTACCAAAGGCTATTTCTAATTTCAATTGAGATCCTAGATTATTTTTCTCTTTTTTTGCTTCTTCTCTCTTCTCTCTGTTAGTTTTACAACCCTTTTTTTGTTAGGTATATTTCTCTTCATCCTATTATTACTCTTTCTACTACAAATACTTATACGTTGTCAAAATGACACCATGTGAAGATGGATATTTCACCTAGGAAACCAGGGGAGTTACCAAGATTGGAGCAGGGGAGCCTAGTTGAGGAATAGGGGCTGCACAAATAGAGACAATAAGGGATTGCAAAAACAAAAAATTAGGAAAATGGTCATACTCATGATAGGAATTGCATTTAAATGGAAACTATTCATAGTCAATCTTCTGAAGATAAGTCTAGTTATCTAGAGCTAGAGTGACAAGTTTAGGAATATCTTTCTCTAGATCAACCTCCACATGGATTCTAGCACAATAAACATCCCAGACACGGGCTCAGACTTATCAATGTATCTGCAAAGGGTGTTGCCAATAAATTCCAAGGATTCATCATTCCAACAATGAAGAGATAGATGGGGATGATGAACCTAGACAAGAACCACTAAAGGCACATCAACCTTTGGATCAAAATCTAGTTTCCACTAGTTCATACACATTCCTCATGGCCCTACAAAACATGCTCTTCTATTGAAAATGAGATATGGATTTTCTTTTAGCTAAAGAAAAAGGTAAAGTAACCACTACAACAGAAGAAATAGGAAAGCTTACCCTTTATTAATGGCATCTAGTTTGTCAGTATCGATTGGTCCATTACCTTGGATAGGGAAAAAGACTTGTAAACTTACTAAAGAGAGTGTAATCTACAAGAGAAAGATCTTCTAGACACATAGTAGATGGTGTAAAATTAACCTCCAAGATGGAGGGAAATTTATTAATGAATGGGAGGTCTCTAATTATTGAAAGGACAAGGCCCCTATTGAAAGGGGTGGGGATCCATAAGGCTTCTCCCACCCAAATCCATGGCCAAAAGGGTCAAGCAAAAGGGAGGGGAGAAGATGGTGTCTAGGGTTTTAGACCATAAAGCTCTTGATTTCAACCATGTACACTGTTATATTCAAGAAAAAAGATCAAAATCTTGGTAGTGTGACACTTATTATAGGCAAAAAAGCATGGTTATTTTGTGATTTAATTTAAAATTATATAACTATGTTTATATATACATGGATTTTTTCTTTCATGGTGTGAAATTGATTGAATTATAGTGAAATAAAATTTCATAATTACTTTTATGGATATACAGTTCTTTTCTTTCACAGTGTGAAATGATTGCATGTTAGTGTAGTAAAATAGACGCATTCTCATAATCAATCTCATTAATATTTAAATATTATAAAATTAATAAATACTCCCAAAAATTAAATTAGTAATTGATTATAATTATAATTGTAATTATAAATAAATAAAATTATTAATTTTGAAATAATAAGGATAATCACTAATAATTAAAGTAATACCAATAGTGAGAAACATGTTAACAGTGCAATAAGGACACAAACATGACATTCTAATGTTGAAAATTCATCTTTATGCCAAACTATGTGATGCTATTCATGAATCCTACAATATAAATTTGACGCCAACTTGACACAACATGACTCAAAATGCACACATGTCAATGTTAGTATAACACCCACTAGACACATTCAAAAGTATGATGACGATGCAAGTACAATACCCATATAGAGCCATTGATTCCTAAACACAACAAAAAACACCCTTGCGATGCACTCACAATGTTATAAGTGTTACATTTCATCACACAAGATGCTAACATGGTGCACATATCAATGAAATGTTGCATAGTACGACACTAAGTTGATGCAGAGCAAGGCACATGTTGAAATTAGGATGCAAAATATTCATGGTACAACTTTAATAAGATGCAAATCACAGTGCCCCTAACAATTGCATGTCGTGCATTGTGAAAACTTAATTTTATTGGGAAAAAATACACTGGAGGGTGATTCTAGAGATGACACCAAGGCAATGTATTATAATAGTTATATAAGTTAATAATATATAGACATCATTCTTCTTCTCTATGCCGGTGATATTGTTCTAATGGAAAGGAATCCCTATGGCCTCAATAAGCAACTTAGCATCCTCAAGGATTTCTGCTCTAGTATAGGAATGGTTGTGAACACTGACAAAATGAAGGTTATGATAATTAAATCCAACAAGATTTCCTATGATACTTTTGTATATGAAAAAAATACCTTAGAGTAAGTTCCTTGGTACAAGTATCTTGGAATTAATATTTATCACAAGCTCAAGTGGAACTATAGCATTGAGGAAAGGATAAATGGAGGGTGGAAAGCTAATTATGGGATTGAAAATAATTGTAAATTAGCAGACCTTTGGCTATGGGATAAGAAAAAGATCTTATTTGAGACTCTTTTCACCCCTGATATATTGTATGAATGTGAAGTTTGGGGATGTAGTTTCTCTTGAGAATCCTAGAGAAAGATAAAACATATCCAAAAGAATTTTATAACTTATAATCTCAAAATTAAAGGAAATACACCCTATCCTAGAATTTTATAACTTATAATCTCAAAATTAAAGGAAATACACCCTATCCTAACCTCCTCATAGAAGCAATCCTTTCCCCCATTGAGAGAAAAACTATGATTAGGTACTTAATGTACAATAACAATATAAACAACTTGGATAACAAGGGGCTCCCCAAAATTGCTTCAGAATCTATCCTAAATCACCAATGACTCAAGCGAATATGTCATAATGATGCCAAGTCTTGTCTAGATCATTGGGAAACAAAAGAAGAATTTATTCTGCAAATACCAATGATATTAAAAATAATCTTCAAGCTAAATTTAAGGAGAATATATGGTGCGGCAAAGAATTAGAGGATAAAAGAAAATTATGATACGTGTTGGCACTGCGCGCGGTTTGTAAGACCCTAGGTTCGAGTTATCTATGACCAACAAAACCCACCAGACACTAGCCCTTTCAGCATCACCCGCTTGTGTAGATGAAGTCTCACCCGAGGTATCTATTAGGATTGCAAGAACCAATTTTCTACAGTAGTGAGGAAATGGGAGGTGACCATTTTGTTCATTATGTCTTATTATTTCTGTGCGCTTAACTCTGTCGTTGTTCCTTATTAACTACTTAGTTATTTCAGATTCATACTATCATTAGATTCCAGTTTACCACATAACTCGTTACTGTAACAATCATGATTATTGCGCAATGATTATGCATAAAACATATCTAATCTAATAAGAATAAAAAAAAATCCATGAATAATCATATAATAGACATGGAACACAAGACTTTACATGGTTCACCCAATTCTGGGCTACATCCACAATGGTTGGCTTATTTATTATGCATTTGTCAATTTCTTCTGGCTTGAACACTGCGCTTACAAATATATGTCATGGTTATATTTCTTATGTCCTAGTCTAGCCTCTTTGTAGTGCAAGCCTCTCTCTCTCTGTGTCATCTCTTACATCCAAACATTGATTCCTATATTCAACGTAATAGAACAAAACCATACAATACTTAATAGAGAACTCAACACTCTGGAACTAGAAGAATACAACCAGAGAGAACCCCTATTCTCCAAACCCTTTACATATTTATACATACAATATAGGGCGTAAAACCCTACTTTGTTCTTCCCAAAACCCTATGACAATGCATGACTACTCTAGTTAACTGATTGTTCAGCTGCGTTCACTTGCTTTTTCGTCTACATGTTGCTTTTGCACTTTGATTGCTTGTTCTTCTTTATTTTGCACATCCTTTCATCTTTAGCATGTCGATCTGTCATCCTTTCGTTTCACCTTCTTTCTTCTCATGCTTTATTATTTTCTTTATTCGTATCTCTGCTTTATTCTCCTTTTCTACTTTATTCTCCTCTCACTGTGTGTTGTACTTTTGGATGTGCCTCTTCTTCTCACTTCCTATTCTTCCATCTTCTCCTGTGCACTTCTTCTCTACTTAGTATTTTTTCCAAAATTGTATCCCAAAACTTCCTATCTAACAGGCCCCCAATGCTCACTTGTGGCTCGTCCCGAGCCACTTAGGCTTGTTTCCTACTCCTCCATGCCACAATGAAATTTTGGGAGGCTTCCTTAGCTAGCTCCACTTCCTTGACTATCACTGCCTCTATTTATGCAATCTCTTCAACCCTCTGTGCAATCAAGGTTGTAATTTTCTCTCTTTTTCATAGGATGCTTTCTTTACCTTGCCCTGTGCAGTGGCCAGTTCACCAATTACCTTCACTGCTTCTTCCTGCATTGGTCCCAGGCTCTGTTGAAGGATATTATATTGTTTTTGTGCCTTGTTTCGAATTGCAAATGTCTCATCCCACCTTAACTAACTTGTCCAATCCACCAATGTGGTTGATGAGTTGTTAAATAAATGTATATTTATTACCAAATCTGTTGTGTGATGTTTCTCTCGTATTGCCATTTTGTTGTGATTTCCAGTGGATTTTACCATTTAAGATTATATGATTCCTTTATGACCTGTAATTCCTACTTTGTAGCCGTCGTTTCTGTAATTTAATTATTTTAATAGTCTCATCATTTCCAAACTTCTCGATGGTTCTTTATTTTGCATCTATGTGTGTCACAATCTTTCTCTTCTATGTATTATTTTATGAATTGACACAGTTCTATTATGATGTGTGATAACCATTCCTTCTGTGCAATCTCCTATGCCATGTACTTCAACACCCTTTTTCTTTTTCTATGTCTACATTTTATTTTATTTTATTCCTTTTTCTAATTTTTATTTGTTTTTCCTTGTTTTTCTTTACAACTATAGTACAACTACTATGATACATGTGTTCTAGAACAACCTAGATTACTACACAGACTATTGACCGTCCCTATAGAGTTTCAGCTGACTTCCATTGACCATTTCTCCAAGGACTTATCCATTCATGATTTCCAACTGCGCAACACCTATCTCTGTTACATGTTGAATCACATAGGGTCCTAACCAATGCATTCTAAACTTTCCTGGATGTTGCATAAACTTCTTGTCATAGAGTAATATCAAATCTCCTACTTGAAACTTTTTTTTTTAATGTGTCGATCATGCCAAGCCTTCTCTCTTTCCTTCTAGACTTGTTGAAGTCCCAATCATCTCTCCATACATTGCAATTTTTTGTCAAAGCGTTCTCCAGAATTTTATTGAAAGATTCCACTATTCCATTGGCCTGGGGATGATATGGGTTACTCTTTTGATGATGAATTTGAAACTCCTTATTCAATGCTGAATATTTCTTGTTCAGAAAGTGTGTGGCTTGATAACCATTCCTTCTGTGCAATCTCCTATGCCATGTACTTCAACACCCAAACTTTTTTTTTTAATGTGTCGATCATGCCAAGCCTTCTCTCTTTCCTTTTGGACTTGTTGATGGAAACCTACGACAAACCAGCCTTCCTCAAGTTGTACTAGTTGTGTCAATATCTCCTTTATTGTTCCATAGGTCGATAGATCAATGATCGTTGCAATGCATAGGCTACATAGAATAAACTCCATTGGCATCAATGCTTCTTCCCATAAATCAACCTGAAAGGTGTATGTCTTGTCAACTTTTTACTTGTAGTCTTGTAAGCCCATAATACTGCAGGAACTCTTAAGTCCCAATCGTCTCTCCATACATTGCAATTTTTTGTCAAAGCGTTCTCCAGAATTTTATT
>CBVK0100721175.1:0-10306 GCA_900067695.1 Picea abies
GAGAAAGAGAAAATGTTTATCATTCCCAGATGCACAATGTCCCAAAATTTTATTAAAATCATTAATATAAAGATACTCAAGAAATAATACAAAGAGATTGTACACCAATACATGATTCTTGGTCCCCCCCGTCCATGACGGGGAATGTTTTTTTAAGAATTCAAGACCAAAAATTCCAAAAACCATGCAATTTCACTACTTCAAATGCAAGGATGCCCCCAATCTAATGCAAGTAAAGAAATTAAAACTTTTTTTTTTCAAAGATACACTAAAATAAATAGAGAGATTCTTCAAAACAAAGGAAACCCAAACAAATCCACAAACCAAAATACAGACTCTCAGCAAAGACCTCTGTAAAACAAACTGCAAAAATCTGAGTAGAAAAAGGAAGAAAACCTCTAAGAAACAGACTAACGCTCCCTGAATCAAGATCACAGAGCGATATAGTGCTCTATAAGGCATCATAGGGGAGCAATGATTAGAGATAAGTGCTCTGTGATGCACTACAGGGGAGCTCTACCCTTCCTAAAAATTCAAATCAGAGCCAAAAAACTAAAAAAAACTCACCTATAATTCACAGAAATTGGTGAAAATGCTACTGAAGATGGGAGAAAGGTAATGGATCATGAAAAAATAATGAAAATGATCTAAAATGTGGGAAAAATGTAGGGATGATCCAAGGAAAGACAAATCAATGTCGTTCCCCAGTAGGTTCGCCAATTTCTATTGTAGGAAAATTCCCCTACGAACAGGTGAATGTCCTCTTGGATCCTAGACCCCTATGACCAAGACAAAAAAATGCTAACATTGAACACTGACATTACTTTAAATGTAGCTAAACTAGTCAAATGAAAAATAGGAAGAAATAATGATGTACCTTTTTATGAAGTTTTTCCTTGTTCGATCCAAGCTAAACTTGATCTTTAGGCCCTTTAATGAGTTCTGCAATTCAATAGACAACAAAGAAAATGCATGCTGCCTATTCTACCAAGATTATTTTAAACTAGATTTATCAAGAAGAGACAAGTCTATGCAACCATACACAAACTTGAAGGAAACAGGCCAAGCAAATATTAATGAGAACATAACAAGGTACTTACATTCTATATATTCATATGCAACAGCCTCACCAAGTCCTCCTTGTCCAAACCCTTGATCGAAATATCCACGATCAGAATGACAATATGTTTCACTAATATTCTCCTCCTTTTCTCCATGAGAATGCCTCCTTTTATAGGCTTTGAGAGGCTCAACCACCTTAGTTGTATTTGGAATAAGTTGAGGATATGACTCCATCATTTGTGGTATCTCCCTTAGATACAGCCTATAACTTGGATTCGAGCCAAACCAACTCCTATGCTTTCTAGATGTCTTTAGAGATAAGGGGGATTTCTCCCCAAGATTCTCTCAACCAATCGGCACTCCCTCAAATCTGGAAACAGAGTGCTACGAAGCTCCCTGCTAAGTAAACAAGGAGTGCTAGTGCTCCCTGCATGTGAGTAGGGGAACGTTGATCTCCAAAAATTCGTTTAAGATGATCATTCTTCAAGGAAAAATGTTTGTAATATTTTCCAAATGATGTGTTTTCCTCTTCTAACAAACCTTAGAGGGTGTACCAAGTGTTCCTATGGTGTCATCCACAATGCGACACATGTGCGACGAAAATACGATGTTTGCGACACTTGCGAAAAAAGTGAGACACTTGCTACACTTACGATAATGATAATGGTACATTATCGAAGTGAGGAATTTTGATGTGTAATAGTCTCACCATGGATGTGCTCACCTCAGTGGCTTCTGCACCCTCCTCATCCTTGGGTGAGTCTAGTCGGTTTGTTATGTCCTCGACCTAGACTTCTTCTCGTGATTGTGATGGTCTTGGTTCCTCTATGTCAGTCAGTCTTGTCATCTCATCGAGTTTAGGGTAAACCACATTCCTGACTCCCGAGATCTTCCCTACCTCTCCTTGTTGCATTGTACGGAGATCTTCCTCAACCCATGTCGGGCTACTAGAATCTAACTCTGAAGTGGTCACGTCCTCGAGCTCGATTATAGGCTCAGGTTGTATCCTTTCCTTGCACCTATGACCTTGTCAGATGACCTTGATAAACTGACCTAACGACCCTGGCTTCGGTGGAGCCATCCTGCGCGACTATCATAACATGGGCTGGCTACGGTGACGATTTCAAAATTAGGGTACGGATTTTGCGAATTGCTCTAAGCTCAAAATACGCTAAGTGTTGAATAATTGTGCATTTTCTGCCATTTATAGAACTTTTCGTGGTCTTTTTTCACTTTTTGCATACATTCGCGCCAAATTTTATTTGTATGGCATGCGGTATTCTAATATATGACGTGGTAACTCCTGCGCACAATATTTTTTGTGTTTTTATATTTTCTTTGGTTTGTATTTTTGTATTTGTTTTTATTCATTTTTCTCTTTTTGTTTGGTTTTGTCATTTTTTAGTCTAGTATCTACTATGGTACACTATATACATACTTGCCTTACTGCGTTGTCTTTGTTTATACTTGGTGAGGTCGATTGTCCCTGTACAACTTCAGTCGACTCCCATTGATCATTCCCTTTAATTCAATTCTTTCTAGATCCTTTAGTCGCACATATCCTCCATCTGTGACATGTTGGACTTCATATGGCCCTAGCCAATGCATCCTAAATTTACCCTGATGTTGAAATAATTTGTTGTCATATAGAAAGACTAAGCATCCTTCCTTGAAACTTTTCTTTTTGATATGTCTGTCATGCCAAGCTTTATCTCTGGCTTTTTGTACTTCTTGGTGAAATGTTGTCAGGATCCTATCCTCTTCTATCTCCATGCGCTGACTTAGCATTTGTTCTACTGTGCCCCGTTCTATCATGTTAGTAATGGTTGTGATGTACAGACTAGGTACCAGAAATTCCAATGGTACTACTACTTCATGTCCATACACCATCCTGAATGGTGTTTGTCGTGTCAACTTTTTGCATGTAGTCTTGTATGCCCATAGCACTGCTGGTATTTTCAAATCCCAATCATCCATGTTAACATTGCAGATATTTGTTAAGGCATTCTCCAAGATCTTGTTGAAGGCTTCTACTGTTCCATTTTCTTGAGGGTGGTATGGTGTACTCTTCTGATGATAAACTTCAAACTCCTCAGTCATAGCCTTGATAGTATTGTTGATGAAGTGAGTACCTTGGTCACTCATCAAAATCCTTGAATATCCAAATCTATTGATCACTTTCTCAAACAAGAAGTGTGTTGTTGTCTCTGCGCTGCAATATTTGAGTGGTGTTGCTTATGCCCATCTTGTTAAGTATTATGTCATAGTAATTGCAAGATACCAGATATATAAAATATGCAGAACAGAAATGAAATGCTAGAAATGACAGAATAACAGTAAGATATCCAGCATAATTTCTCCTCCTTTTCACCATGAAAATGCCTCATTTTATAGGCTTTGAGAGGCTCAACCACCTTAGTTATCTTTGGAATAAGTTGATGATATGACTCCATCAGTTGTGGTATCTCCCTTAGATACAACCTATAACTTGATTCAAGCCAAACCAACTTGGATGCTTTCTAGATGTCCTTAGAGATAAGGGGGATTTCTCTCCAATATTATCTCAACCAATCGATACTTTGTCAAAGCTGGAAGCAAAGCGCTATAGCGCTCCCTGCTAAGTGGAAAAGGAGTGATAGCACTCCTTGCATGTGAGTAGGTGAGCGCTGATCTCCAAAAATTCGTTTAAGATGATCATTCTTCAAGGAAAAATATTTGTAAGCTTTTAAAAATGATGTGTTTTCCTCTTAGAACAAGTCTTGGAGGGTGTGCCAAGTGTTCTTATGGTGTTGTCTGCAATGTGACATGTGCAGGATGAAAATACGATGTTTGTGACACTTGTGACACTTACAATAATGATAATGGGACATTATCAAAGTGAGGAATTTTGATGTGTAACACCTATGATGCTTGGTACTTTCAATAACTTGTCGTAATTAACATTATATCATCCGGAAGGCATCCTTCTATCCTCCATCCTCTTCAACTAGAATCATATATTTCCACATACTTTGTATCTTTTCTCCCACAACACCACTTCATAAGATATTGAACATCAAACTCTATTATTGATGTCATCATCATCCCCCATCATGATGCATCTCTCGATGAGGGTGGTTATAATTGACATGATGGGAATTTTTGTGTATAACGATTGCACAAATTTACCGAAATGAAGCCACCATCATGGGAGATGGGGACAATGATAAGGAAATCTTCTAACAAGAGGCCCATTGTCGAACCCATACAAAAGACATCTCCATAAATTTCCTATGATGAAGGTGGAGACTCCATTATGAATGAGAGGGAGAAACATGACTTATATGAGTGTGTATAGAAGCAAAAGGCGATAAAAGTACAAGGATGATCTCTGGGATTTCTGCTGCAAAAAGAAAGCAATGATCGATTGTTGATAGGAACCTCACCCCACATACAAGTTATGAAGTAGTTGGATGAAAGAATGTCATTCAACTGCTTGTATAAAATGCTATATATATGAACACATTCCACCAATATCCATGCCAAAGTATCCATTTTCAAATCCTATGAAACTCATTCAACAACTTAGGAATTGCGGCTCAGAATTGGCCCTCATCTTCCTTTCCCATTTTAACTCTTTTCAACTCAATACAAAAACATAATAAAATAATAGAATCTATTCTTTTAACCTATATGAAATATCAATACAAAAACAAAAACAAATGAGAGAATCGATCAATTAACCATTACATCTTTAAAGAATCAATAAGTTAATACAATTTCTTTACAAACCATCCTTCCTAGATTTGTAAACCAAAGAATTGATAGTTATAGAGGGGAATTCTTGATTAACATGGCATTTTATCACTTAATCCTTTTTTACCTCTCTTTCTCTCTCTAGATGCACAATTCCTTGTTTCATGCTCAGTTGATGGATTCCTAACAATTTGGGCCTACATTGGTTGGAGGCATATGAAGGGTCTTCAATATCCAATCGTTGATTCCTTTTATGGTTCATGATGTTATTTTCCTCTGCATTGTATTTTTCCACAATTCAGATATGTTGGATTCTGGTTCACAATATAAGACACTTGACATATGATGGTTATAACGAGGTGGTTTTTAAGGATTATACCATACTCATAGTTTACATGTGATAATTTCTCTCATATTGGCCAAATGTCTCTTCATGTTTGGATGCTCACATGCCATCCTTTGTTCTCTATTCTTGTCACTTCACTATGTCTCATAATTGCATTTCTATCACATCAAAATCACATTGAAAAACATATTAGATATGTAATCCTGCCCATGTTATTATGCCCTTTATCCCAGAGTATGAGCACTCAAAATCATCAATGGGATTTCCATACTTCGTATAGAATTACAAAAAATGGAGAATCTTGATTTATGTATTGCATTAGGAATGAAGTCTACCAAGCGAGGTGTTTGGGTAAGAAGAGTAGACCCAACAAATCTAATAGATATATTCTTAAGAATGTCAAATATTCTCCTTGGTTGTGATGGATTTGATATTTCTACTTCTAGTCCTATACCTTTTAGGTGTGAATAGCATATAGGTTTTAACTACATTAGGAATGTGAATTATCATGTCAATGTCTCTAATATTAGTGGTGAAAGGATTGAATTCAATTTAAATCATTATCCTCTTACTTTTAGTGATTCTCAAGGATCATTGTCATTCCCTCCTTATCCTTCCTTGAATTGTTTTTCAATTTACTTGGGGCCTATGGATATACCTATTGTATCATATTTTTCCACATTATTTCATAGAATATTCACTTGTTGGTCAGATTCCCAAATCCTTTTTCCCCTATGGAGACTAAAATTCCCCAAATTTCCTCCTCAAAATATTTTAAAACACCCTCTAGCTACTCATACGCTACTCTTGATCAGACATAGTGCATATGAAACTTTATATATGCTCTTTCCTCTTTAACAACTATTGTATGCACTCATTTTCACAAAAAAAAATAAAATGTGTGCATAATGCACCTTTTGGGGAGGATTTCACAAGTTTCTTAGGTTATTGAACTCCATAGATTATGCCTAAATACTCTGACCAAATTTTTGAAGTATAAATAAGAGACATTGGGTGGAGGAGGAAAAACATTTATTGAAGCACCCTCATGCTAGTGAATTTCATTGAGTCCACAAGCCATTTCACTGATATTTTAAGATCATCCTCCTCGTTTCTAGAAATCCATATTTCCAACACCTTTCCCTTCTATCCCATTGAGAGGAAGAGACCCACTCTATTTCCTTGACTTGTCTAGAGTAAGGATTTAGGAGGTACAAGTTTTCTTCAATGGCCCAGATGGAGGAATTCGGTCGATGGTATCCATACAGTTTTGCAGTGAGGATTAGGTAACATCTTTCTTTGTTACATGTTGTTAATACAAATGAGAACTCTCTTCTTTTCCATCCAAAATGATGTACTTTTTTAATCTCTTTCTGATTATGATTAATTGCATCAATTGGTTAATTACTTAAGTAATTGATCCTATTTTGTGTTAGTAGTTAGAATGTAATACCCTAGTTTTGAGTCCCTGGTTTAATAATGTAATTGTTTATTTGATGAAAGTTTAGAGTGCCTATAAAACTAAAAGGGGATAGAGTGCCTAGGAAAATGTAATGTTTTGAATATTTTAATGATAAAAGTACATCGCTGATTGCAGGACGGACAAGGACAAGAGTTATAAGGGGGTATAATTCCATGAGAGAGGGGGGAAATGAGGTGTAAAATTTTGTTCTTTGTTTAATTAGTTATCTCCCATGTTGTGGGGGGGGGGGGATATGAGGGGGTGCATTAGTCTCTTGGAGAGACCACATTGGCCTTGAAGTGCCTGGGAATTTAAACCTTGTTCTTGATTTCCTTGGGGTTGATTAGTCAGTGGTTGTTTTTGGTTCATGCAACTAGGGAATTGGGTTGGCCATTACTCATTGTGAGTCAATTTCATTTTGGAGTGATTCTTATACATTCCTCTTATCATACTTGTTTTGATTTCTCCTGGGAAAGGAGGAAACAAATTGTTGAAGGACAACAACCATGGTTGGTTGGATGTAGGGAATCATTGGTGTATTCTATCCACAAAATAATTCATGAGTGCATGGATGCATTGGCATGATGAGAAACCTTGTTCACAATTGTGAATCCTAAGGGTTACAACATTGATATTATATACTATATGCACTGGAGCCTCGAAAAGAGGTGGGCAGCTTGAGGGACTGCGTAGCAGTGAAGGGGGATCATTCTCTTGGGTGGTATAGGCTGGGGAGAAGAGATCTAGTGTACTTTGGATTTTTGTGTGTTGAGAAACCTTTGAGAGCTTGAGTGATGAATCGTTTGGGAAGCTGAGTGCACTCAAGAACTCGTCCTTGTGGATTCATATCCCTAGCTTGGTAGTGACCTACTATTGAGACTTGGAAAAATAAGGTCTAAGGTTGGGTGGAATGTCCTTGGACTACAAGCATTTGGTGATTGGTTTTACCAAAGATAAGTTCTCTTTGTCATGTGTTTCTCTACTTATACATAATTATCTCCACTATGTGTTGATTATTATCTCCAAGATATGCATTAATAGTGTTCATTCTTGTTGGTTATTATTGTGCATGGCGTATTGTTCATTATTTCATAGTTTAACATGAATCTCGATGATTACATGTGTTTATTTCATGTTTCTTTATTAGTTTTAAATATCATGATTTGAAATTAGTTCAAGAAGAGGTCCTGGATGTAGCGTGGCCCAGACTTGGTGGTTGGGACCGTCATAGAGTAGTATCAGAGCATATTGAAGGATGTTTTGGAAGTAACGTGTCTAGCCTACTAGTGGTTGGGTATGTGACATAGTGGTATTAGAGTTTTTGGTTTATAACACCAGGCCTTTGAAGGGCATGCTAGGTGTTAGGAAAAAATTCTAGAAGTGTTTTTTTGTGATGTAATAGTGTCTAGATCACCTTAAAAGTCATGCTAGGGAAATTCTTCACGACCATAGCCTTACAATGATATATTCCCTTCTCTATTTGAGCATTTGAATCGACAGTTATGCCCAACAATAAAACCAACACACTACAACCATAAATCGATCTTCCATGTGGGTTATCCACCATTGATATGTGGTATGTGTAAATATTTATCCCATATGCATGGGGAAATACTTAACTGAGAATTTTATAACTAAACAAACCTTATGTTAGTTGTGTGTGAAAAGGAAAACACAAAACCTTGCGGAGATGTTCCCAATATAAACTTTTTTCTATGGCAGTCGGTGGGTCGGTGGACTAGAATGGATTGGAGTGTTGGTAAGTTGTAGGTTGAATACATTGATACCAGTGAGCTAGTGCCCTGGTGGCCCGGTACACTGATGGGCCAATATCGGACCCCCCAAAAGTTTCCAAGCCTCATTTCCTTGTGGAAATCCCAATACCTTGGTGAGATGGTGATTTGGTGCCTCGGTGGGCTAGTGGGACATACCATACGAAAGCTTGTTGATGGGAGTTAGATAGAAATTAAGCCTGGTGGATTGGTGCCTTGGTGTCCTGGTGGTTAGACCAGACCGAAGTCAAGAACATGAAGTATACAAGTTGATCCTTTTGATATAAA
The DNA here is from genome assembly GCA_900067695.1 of Picea abies. NCBI lineage: Eukaryota > Viridiplantae > Streptophyta > Pinopsida > Pinales > Pinaceae > Picea > Picea abies. The sequence goes on from CBVK0100721175.1 coordinate 8,666, forward strand.
TATGTATACATGTTTATTATTTTATCTAACATAAATTATGATGCATGAAGAATTTCTTACAGAATTAAGGGTTTAAACAAATCAGTTCAAGATAAGAATGCATATTTGGGAAATGGAGTATGGACATGGAGCATTCAATCATGAGAAAGAGGCCAAAAGTCAAAATATCAGTGTTGGAAATGCAGAGACACAATCTAATGGACACATGAGTAGAGTGGAGCCATAAATATTAATAGATATTGTGAGAATCTTGATAATAGAAGCACATAGTTACAAAGAAAATAATGAGAAGATGATGAAAGAAAAAAATCAAATATTTGCTCAAACTATGCAAAGCCTAAATCAATTATAGAGTCCAAAAAATAATGGATCAGGCTCAATACATGAGGAAGAAGGAAGACAACATAAAAGAAGAGATAACTACATAAGAGTCTGGAACTCAAGAAGGACTAGTGAAATCCATAGACATCAATCACCTCCTTAATCAACTATGAAGTATTATGCATCTAAGGATTCAAGGAGAATTACATAAATGTCTCTTGTTAGACATCAAAGAAAAATACATGAGTGGGACAATTTTCAAGGAGAGATGAGGAAGCTTAAGCCACCATAATTTGATGGTGAAAGAGAAATTGGAGATGATGTTGAAGCCTGGTTTCTTGGAATTAGGAAGTATTTACAGTTGCACAACTACTCCTCTCNTGNAATGGTTTCTTGGAATTAGGAAGTATTTACAGTTGCACAACTACTCCTCTAATGTAGAAGCCATAATTGTCACCTACCATTTTCATGGAAAATTTGCTAAGTGGTGGGATCATTTGAAGAAAGTGGAGCACATTAATGAGAGTAGGATCACTTGAAAGCAATTCAAGACATATTTTTAGAAGGAATATCTTTCAGAGAAATACTATGACAAGAAAATTCAAGAGTTCTTTGAATTCTGGTTGGGAAGCATGACCATGGGAGAATATGAAAATAAATTATTGGGATTTCTTCAATATTTGGGATTTATCAAGGATGAGAAGGTAAATATAAAAAGATTTCTAAGTGGATTGTTGTTGGAGCAAGCAATTTTTGTATTCAACACAGTAAATGAGGTAGAAAGGGCCAAAGGAAGCAATGCATGCTAGGAAAGAAGGGAAAAAAATGCAACAAAGATCGAAGGAAGCATTGTGCCAGGAAAGAAGGAAGACTAGTGCAGAGTCAAAGCAAGGAACAGTTGGATCGAAGACCAACTGTGCAGAAGGAAGTAGAAAGTTGGATCGAAGACCAACTGTGCAGAAGGAAGTAGAAAGTGGAAAAGTGGAGTCCACTTAGAATTAGGGTTTTGAATCATAATGTAATGTTTTTTACCCATTTTTGTAATATAAATAGAGGATGTATGAGGGAAATAGAGGAGAGTAGTTCGTTATCACTTTTGCATGGGTGAAGTACTTTGAGAACTTTTTGAGTTATGAGTTGGATTATTTGTTTTTTGAGAGCTATGGAGCTCAGATGGAGTCAGGTTTGAGGTTTAATTGAGGGTTGGGTCGCAAGTTGTGGACCTTGGTGCAACGCTGGTCAACCTCACTATTCATAACCCTAGGATGTAATGCATGCAATGATATTTTGATGAAGAATAATAATAAGAAGCAGAAGATC
>CBVK0100721247.1:0-10006 GCA_900067695.1 Picea abies
GGAGAGCCATTTCCGGGAGCTCTTCGGGCCAGTGGAAGAGAAAAGATCCTATGTACGTGGACCTTTCGACCTGCAGGTTGAGGAGGGTTGCGTCATCATCATTTTCCCAAGGAGCGTGTGGGCTTAGTGGGTGTCATGGAGGTTTTTACATGTCTGGATTAAATCCCAATGACATAATTTGTGTTACAAAATAAATTAAAATACCCAAATTATAGTAAAGGCATAGAGCTTTCATTTTCAACAGATTCATAAAAATGATATTCATTCAAGGGAGCACTCAATATCCAATCCAATACCCCACTCCCATACACAATGAAAATTCTATCTGCATGATTTTTTTCATCTTTGTGATCATCATCCTATTCCCAAATTTTGAAACAAGAAGTAGCTCTCTGAACAATGCTCTCATCCTGCAACAGGGTCGTGCAATCATGGCTACCCATGGAAGCTAGAGAAAATAGATATTTTGTATTATGTGAAGGAATCTAAGGCCTCTATAGTCGATCATAAGTGGCTTCAAAAAGAGACCCTCTCAAACAAATCTACTCCTCCACCTGTAGTTTGTGCTTCTCAGTAACTTCTTTTTCAATACTATTATCTACAGTTGAGTCTTGTATATAGTCTAATATTTAAGGATGCTTTTTGATATATGTTATGCTTCAGATTCTAAAGTGTGCACTATCCTCCCAAATCCATGTATCCTTCAATAACATCGAATAGTCATTTGAAATAGAGTGAAACTCTAGCAAATTATCATTACCTGCACAGGTGTTTTCAATTTTGTGAAAGTCCATCCTTGCCTCAAACTCCATTAAACGTGTTTGTTTATGTCTCCATGATTCATTAGGCGGACTCAAATCCTTCTCTTCTTTTATCTACTTCTTGTTGGTTCCCTCCATATTCATTCTCGTGGATCTGTTAGCTCTGCAAATCATTTGTTTGAATCAAAAAAAACTGCAAGCCCCACCTAACAAATCATGGCAAATTCCTAAACCCCATGACTGACTACATACAATATATATTAGATTGGCCAAATGGATATAAAAATAACAATAATAATCTATTTTTAAGGTCACGACCAAGCTAGACACCAAATTGGTGTATGCGACCCCCTTGTTTGTGGGAAAAGGGACCCCCTCCGTGCAATGATTTGATTGCTAAAGTATATGGAGGTATACATTTGACTGCTAATGTGTTGCATGAAATGAAAAGACAAAGACAAATTTTATAGAGCGCTTATAGCTAGGATCCTAAAATGAGAAGGTGATCTATCTATCTGAGATTGGGTTGAAGGAAGATAAAGTGTGAAAGAGGTGGCGATGGATGTGGGGCATTGTGCAATACAAGCAAAGAAGAACGAGTGGCGTGATAGAAAAGGAAACAATGTGGGTGCTTTGCATGTATACTTCTAAATTTACATTTTATATTTACACACACATAAACTCATCCAACGTGAATTATAGCGGGAGCTCGGTTTAGTTATCTTGTGGAATTATTTTTTTACATTTTTCAAAATTGTGAGGAGTTTTTATGATTTTGGAATAGTAGTTTATCTTTCCCATTTTTAAAATTTTAGATTATAGTTAGATTTTAGATTTTGGAAACTTAGTTCAAAAAATTCTAAAAAAAATAAAATTGTTTGATGCTTTGTACATGCAAGTTTTTAGACCAAAAAGGTATAAAAATAGATGAAATATTATATAATGATCCATTTGAGATCAACTTATCAAAGATGTGTTTACCTAGTACTTTGAGCAAGCCATGGGGGTGCACCTTGAGGTAGTGGTTGGATGTGTGAGGTATGCATAGTACTACCCACACACATGTATGTGGAACAAATAGCACTCTCATGTTCTCTTAAAGGTTGACCAAAATTTTGGGTCCAAATAGCTTGGATCAAATGGTAAGGAATGAGGAGTTTTTCACCATTGACCAAGGTTCAATTCCCATGAGGGTGTCATTTGGTACCTTAAAGTGCCCATGGTGGCCACATAGGTAATGGTTTAGCATATATTTACCCAATACCTTAAGGTTTCCATGGGGGCACTAGGAGGTGCATAGTGATTGAATAAGTAAGGCATGCATAGCACTACCCAAAAATTGTCATATTTTCTTTAAGTCCTACCAAATAGAGGTTGTGTTGAAGTTATTAAAGCCTCGATTTCTTATTGTAGAGACCCATGTTCAAATTATATAAAGGAGTGATAAAATGTTTTAGCCATTTTTTTCTTATAAATATGCGCACAATTATGGACTTGAATTATTATCATAAAGGATTTTTACTACACCACCAAATAATACTCTACCATAAGACAAATGGTTTGAATAGAAATAGTGCATAAGACTCTACCATAGTGCATGCCTTTCTATTAAACTACGAGTGGAACATTACATGGCATTGATGCAAGTGAAATTGAAGAGGGCACTCTTTCATGTCGGATACCCCTTGGAAGTGTTGTGTGCCTCATAGGAGCCCCATTATAGTTAGAATCCTTAATTATTTAGTCTTTGATTTCTAGAGTTGGCAATTAAGGTTGGTAGGGAAATAGTTCTAAGAATGGGATGTTGGTAGGGGGAGTAACAAATGCAATTGTAAATAGGGAATTAGTGGTTTAAATGTGCCAAGAAAAAGAAATGTCTAAACAAATGGAAATGGACTAGCTAGTGATCCATATTAATTTAGGGTTTGATTTATGAAAAGCATGGAATACAACTTGGAATGACTAACCAAACAAACTTCCTTCACATAAATGAATGTCAACAAAGATTATATGAATGATGAATAAACATTTTAGGATATCAGAATGTGTCCTTCCCAGTGCATCGTTTTAGAAAATTTAGAAAATTTGTTTCCCTTCATAAATGACAAGCAAATTAAAAATCTAGATTTGATTTTATTAGTGATTTTTTTAATGACATCTAGAATGGATTGAACCCTATGGAAGAACATATATACAATCAACTTTAACCCCTATAACTTCAATCCCTATAGATGACCTTGACTTACACTGTACAAAATGGGTAATAAAAAAAAGCACTTTGACCATAGAATACACCAAACAACTTGAATAATAGAGAAATGGTAGTGCTTCACCATGGCATATACCAAACAACTTGGATAATAGAGAAAGGGTAGTGCGTGACCTTAATGGAGGCAATGAAAAAAGACAAAACCACTGACTATCACTAATAGCAACAACGGTTCCCTATGTGACATAGAAATTTTAAGGTAGTAGGTATAAGGGGCACCAAAGCCCATAGAAAAGTCCATGATGGATTTGTGTAGAGACAACTCAAGAAAGACATTGTGAGCCTAGCACATGGAAGCATAATTAACCTTAAAAAAAACATTGATAAGGAAAACTATCAAAAATGTATAATGAACCTTTGTAACTAAAAATGTAAAAATGAAAACTCCATAAAAGAAAGTTGCTCCAATAAAACAAAAATAGATGAAATAAAAAAGATAAATCCACATAAATATTTTACACGAAATGAGTATACCTATAATGAAGGCACCACATAACATTGAATAAAAAAAAAGAGAGCGCAAACTAAGACTATTAATCAACCCTTGGCCATGTTATTTTGGAGGAGATAACCTAGAGCTCAAGGTTTCAACAACAACTAAATATATAATATTAGGAGAGGGGGCAATGTTCTCTCATTAATAGAAAAAGTCTTAGTTTTGTCAATAAATAAAAAAAAGAGAGAGAAAACTAAGACTATTAATCAACCCTTGGCCATGTTATTTTGGAAGAGATAACCTATAGCTCAAGGTTTCAACAACAACTAGATATATAATATTAGGAGAGGGGGCAATGTTCTCTCATTAATAGAAAAAGTCTTAGTTTTGTTAATAAAAAAAAGAGAGAGAAAACTAAGACTATTATTCAACCCTTGGCCATGTTATTTTGGAGGAGATAACCTAGAGCTCAAGGTTTTCAACAACAACTAGATATATAATATTAGGAGAGGGGGCAATGTTCTCTCATTAATAGAAAAAGTCTTAGTTTTGTCTCGCTTGATTGTTATTAAAAAATAATTTGTTTTAAATGTAGTTTTGAAGACTTGCTGGCCAATGATCATCTCCATCTCTCCCAGAACACTATACCAAGTAAAACAAAATTGTTAAGTTAAAGCCCCTCAACCTAGCCCGAATTTGGTAGGGTGGGTGTGTAATCTTTGGCTTTTCTTATAATTAGACAGTCAAAGCTCACAACGACCCAGTGCCTTCCTATAGCCCACTACGTTACTATAGTTTTAATGATTAAAAAATTAGATGCTAAGTTTAGTTAGGTCAAGTTTTCCTTCACTGTCTTGATCAAATCAATAATATTTAATAATAAATATCGAGGTAGTTGTAACCAATATCAACACATCCTTTATCATTGTCAATATTAGTTAAAGATTGTTATTAATTGGTTTACTCGGTTAGTAAAAGTATAATGATATTAGTTAAAGATGGTTAATAATGAGTCTAAGGAGTTTTTATTTTGGTTGAATTTTAATAATTTTTTTGGGTTGATAAAGTGAGAGATATTATTTATATTATTATAGTTAAATTTATTTAAATATATATTTGTTTTATATGTTTGTTTTATGTAAGAAGATGTGATTAGGTAAACAGGTTATTAATACAATTGAAGGTAGGTGTAAGTTTTAGATAATTTTTACATAATAAATACTCTAAAATTATAGATGCTTAGTGAAGCAATAACTTTTGTAACATTTGAAAAATATTTATTTTTTTTGTAATCTTTCATATGAAAGGATACCACTTGTTTATGTTGATTAGAAGCATGTGTTCACCTGGTACATCATGTTTCTAATATGCATTAACTTCTATATGCAAATTCAGGTTCAAACACACATGGTGGAGATAGAAATGACCAATTTGATGCAGTAACTACATTATTGGGGTCATGCACTACACATTATGAATCGAGTTCCCTTATAATGGTTTCTCCTTTCAATTTGTCCCATCCCCAACACTTCATGGGACATCATCACTGTAACACTAGCAAAGTAGTGTGTGAGCATTAAGAGTTGTTTCACAACCAACATTCACAACTAGCATCCCCCTATCTGTGAGAATGGGAAGCATTGTGCTTGTCCAAGGCAAAAGGGCCTCTTCAACCCATGTAAAGAGGGATGAATGGGAGCATATATTTGCATATCCTAAACTTTTCATTGAATGTTGGGATCAACCTACAAGAATAATAATGACCACCCTTTAAATATTTAATTGATATATGTTAATGCCTAATGTGAAATTTCGTGTTGGGTAGTTAGCCATTTTTCCTAGGTGATGGAAAAATACTACATATAGAAACTTGTAGTCATCTATTTGTGTACCCTAAAATTTTTATTGAATGTTGGGGTCAACCTACAAGAATAATAATGACCACCCTTTAAATATTTAATTGATATAAGTTAATGCCTAATGTGAAATTTCGTGTTGGGTAGTTAGCCATTTTTCCTAGATGATGGCAAAATACTACATATAGAAACTTGCAGTCATCTATTAACTAAATTGTCGTACTATGAAAGGTATAAGAGGTGTATCGATGCCATCAAAATCGCCCAAAACCTACTCCTAATTTCATCCATATCTAATACAAAAATTCGAATCTAAATATTCATGTTAATACAAGTCCAATCAACACTTTTGTGTGGTTTATTATGTTGTTGTCATATTTATATCACCTTTAAAGTAAGACTGTTATTTTTATTTTTTCTATAAGACTGTTATTTTTATCTTTTCTGTAGCAAAGTTTTACACTATAGATATGTAGATAAATTGTACTCAACAGACCACACTTTGAAGGTCAAGGAGAAACTCATCATGTCCAACACATACAATCTCTTTGTAGTTTTAAGTTATCGATTTTATAAAATTTTATATAGATTTTATAAGTTAAAAGTCAAAGTTGTTTTTATCGAAAGTAGTGGTTGCGTTATATCATCCTCACAAACAATCTTTACTTTTTGATGATATAAACATATGGCGTTCTTATGAGTGTGATGTCAAGCACGAAATAACAAATCATGAAAATTTTGATAAGAGAAGTAATATAAAGTCCACTTGGCAATCATTGATTAGAAAACCATCTCGTGGGTAAGGAAAAGGAAAACGCATGTGGACACTCTTCAAGAAAAGGTTAAGTTGCTACAACTAGTTGAGGTACAAATAAGTTTGTATCCAATCAGTACATGGACAATATGAGATTAATGAGCTAGACATTTAGAGGGAGGTCAAATCTTAAGAGTGAATCTTAAGAGTGGTAAATCAAGTTTAACCAGAGATACTACCAGTAGCCATGAAAAAGTATGGCTTAATTCTTTTGTAGACTTTGAATGAAAACGTATTTATTGTTTAGGTTATAAGGATTAAATATATTATTCATTAACAATTCCAACGATTCATTATTGGTGTCCAACTATTTCTATTCAAAAAATCTAAAGAGTTAGACATCTTTATAGAGATATAGGGTCAAGTTCTAAAGGAGGTATAAGAATTGGCCTCTTCATTTGATATGGCAAGGAACAAATGAAAAACATAGTAGTAGAGCATAGAGGAAAATAGTGAGTGGAGTTAACATAAGGGCAAGACAACATGTGTGGCTAGGGCTTGTTGGTCTCTTTGTTTTGATTGAGGACACAATGGCACCAACTTGGGAGACAATGTAATCTAAGTTGTGCCACCGAATCCTAGATATGCCACCCGTTTTGAGGGTTGTTGATAGAATTAAAGTGGACCATAGTTCAAGAGGAGCAAAAACCGCAATATTAGGGTAAGATTTCGAGCCTTGAGAAGTAGACTCGCAGAAGGATGCAAAAACCTAGTGACATATGACCTAGTTAACTAGTAGATAGTATTGATAGCAATGGTTGTAAGCAAATGACCTAGATTTTCAATGAATCCTCGTGCCTCAGGGTGCAACTCTATATATTTAAATGCTTCAACCTATTTTGGGGGTGGGTTTTGATGCTAGTTGTTCATTTTGATGGTTGTAACTTGTTGTTAATTGTTGATTAGGTTGTGTTGCACCCCTCTTATGTAAGGGATAAACTGTAAGGATAGTTTGAATATTGTTGAGAATTAATGGAATGGCACCTCCCTTTCACATTGTGTTTGTCTTTCTACTTTATGGTGATGATGTGTTCTTCTATTATGCATAGTGGGCAATGATGAATGGTGTTTATCTACTATAATATATGTTGTGTTCTACTATGAATCATGTTCAATAATTTGTTAAGGGATTAAGATGGTTATGTATTGAATGAAGCTTGCGGTTGTCATGTTAATTGAACCCAAATTGTATCTTAAGTCATTGGCAACACACCTTGGGTGAATGCTTTCTTGTTTTAGGGATTGAATATGTTGTTGCTAGACTACAATGCCCTTTGTTGGACACCCTCATTGACCCTAGTCTATGCTTCAAGTCAACAATAAGCCTCCTATCGTCCAAAGGGGTTGGATCCAATGGTGAGGAATGAAGAGTTCTTAGCATTAACCAAGGTTTAATTCCCCTGAGGATTTAATTTGGCACCTCACGGTATCCATGGCAGTGCCTAGAGTTTATGGTCAAACTTGTGAGGGAAGTATATAAAAAATGTATATGAGTGGATCAAAACCCACCCCCAAGTTCTCTTTAAGGCTTGCCAAATGATATATTTACCTCGTACCTTGAGCTAGCCATGGGGATGCACCTTGACATAGTGGTTGAATGTGTGAGTCATGCATAGTACTACCCATGCACACATATGTGGAGCAAAAATCACCCTCATGCTCTCTTTAAGTCTTACCAAAAATTTGGGCCTAAATGGTTTAGATCCAATGGTGAGTTTTTCACCATTGACCAAGGACTCTCACAAGAACATTTGGCACCTTAAAGTGGCCATGTTGGCACTCATAGGTAATGGTCAAATGTGTGAGGCATGCCTAACACTACTTTCTTTCACACATTTAAGTGGAATCAAAACCACCTATGTTCTTCCCAAGTTTTGAAAATGATATATATTTACCCATAGATACACATGCATAGCTATGGACTTAGATTTATGAATAGAGAGAATTTTTATGAGGAAGTATTGATGCAAGTGAGTTTGGATAAGGTACTCTATCATGTCGAATACCCCTTGAAGTTGGGGTATGCCACATAAAGGTACTCTATCATGTCGAATACCCCTTGAAGTTGGGGTATGCCACATAGGAACATCGTCTTTTAGTAGAATCCTAATTATTTTGCTTATAATCTTGAGGTGTGCAGTTAGGGTTGGTAGGGAGAGGGTTTCAAGAGTGGAGCATTGGGTAAGGGAAATAACAAATGAACATGAAAGAAGGGAAGAAATTATTTAAATATGCTAAGGAAAATAAATGTCTAATCACATGAAGATGCACTCATCAATTCATACTAAATTAGAGTTTGGTTTATGAAAAGCATGGAATATAACGCGGAGTGACTTTCCCAATGAACTTTCTTCACATAAATGAATGTCAATGGAGATAATCTAAATGATATGAAGGAGTGAATCAAAAAATTTAGACTTATTTTTAGTGTGATTTTTAAATTGCACTTATAAAATCCAATTGAACCCCTTGGAAGTGTTAGGATAGGGTTAATTTTGCTTGTAGACGCAACCATTACTTCTGCGCGACAACATGGGTAATAGAGCAAGTACATTGCAATCATGGCTTACACTAGAGAACATGGGTAATAGAGGATGGGTAGTGTGCACCTTGAATGGAGACAGTGAGGAAATGAGAAAAGTTAGAACCACTGGTCATCATTGAATGGAGGCAGTGAGGAAATGAGAACCACTGATCATTAATGGCAACAACAGATACTGTGTGATGGATAAATTGCATAGGAATGATTATAAATTTTTTTGGTTTTTCATGGAAAATTTTTGAAGTCAAATAACTTGTTTTTTTTTATACGAGGGGAAATAGATAACTCGCGATTTTGATACTCATTTTTTACACATTTTCTTTCATTTACACGGCACATGCTAATCAGTCTACACCAAGTCCAAATAACTTCTCTGCGATCCTACTGAGATTGATTGTTGATTTATGTGAAATCAAATTTAGATCACAAAGGACATGAGAGTTAAAACAGTCCTATAATGCATAACAAATTCTTTGAAATGCCCACGTTGTGCCGATTTGATAGCATCCAGGGCTTCAAATAAGCCTTGGTTGCCGGAGATTCACTATCATAGCATCCAGGGCTTCAAATAAGCCTTGGTTGCCGGAGATTCACTATCATACGCACTGAATTGCAACTTAACGCTCTTATAAATAAACACAGAAATTGTTACAACGGATATTTAATTTGATAACCTCTCAGTTTTTTTTTCAGTCCATCGTATGCCAGGATTACAAACTTCAAAACAAAAGTTTGGCACCGACGACATGAAACACAAATACATCTTTCACCCCGGGCAACCAGTTGCCCATATTTTACAAAAAATGGCCACTGCTTGAATTAAATCCCAGCTGCCATAAACATTGCTACAGAAGAAATTAAAATACCCAAATTACAGTGAAGGCATGGAGCTTTCAAATTCAAAAGATTCAGAAAACTGAAATTCATTCGAGGGAGCCCTCCAAATCCAATCAGAGACCCCACTCCCGTACACAAAACTAATGCCATCTGCCTGATTTTTGTCATCTTTGTGATCACCATCCTGTTCCCAAATTCTGAAGCAAGAAGCAGCGCTCTGAACAATGCTCTCATCCTGTAACAGGGTTGTGCAATCATGGCTACTCGCGGAATCCAGAGAAAACATAGTTTCTGTATTCTGCAAAGGACTCTGAGGCCTCCAGAGCTGATCATCGGTGGCTTCAAAAAGAGACCCTCTCAAACAATCCTCCTCCTGCACAGCAACTTCTTTTTCACTCCTATTATCTGCAGCAGAGTCTTGGAGATAGTCCAATATATAAGACTGTTTCCTGATAGCTGCTATGCTTCGGATTCCAAAACCCGCGCTATCC
>CBVK0100721248.1:0-10046 GCA_900067695.1 Picea abies
ACTGTTTCCTGATAGCTGCTATGCTTCGGATTCCAAAACCCGCGCTATCCCCCCAACTCCATGGATCCTTCAATAACATCGAATACTCGTTCGAAAGAGAGCAAAACTCTGGCAAATTCTCATTAACTGCACAGGCGTTTTCAGTTTTGTGAAAGGCCATCCCTGCCTCAAACTCCATTAAACGCGCCTGTTTCTGTCTCCAGGATTCGTCAGGCGGACTCAAATCCTGCTCTTCCCTGATCCGCTTCTTGTCGGCGCCCTCCATATTCATTCTCCTGGCCCTCTTAGCTCTGCAGATTGTTTGTTTGAATCAGAAAAAGCTGCAAGCCCCCCCTAACAAATCATGGCGAATCCCTAAACCCCATGACTGACTGCATACAGTATAAGTTAAATTGGTCAAATGGATAAATGTGCTGCAAGAAATTAAAAGCTACAGAAATTTTATAGACCGCTTACAGCTGGGCTCCTAAAATGAGAAGGTGATCTTGGGTTGAAGGCAGATAAAGTGTGAGAGGTGGCGGTGGATGTGGGGCACTGCGCAGTACAGGCAGAGAAGGAACAGAGGCGTGAAATAAATTCTATCTGGAATTGTAGCGGGAGTTCGGTTTAGTTATGGTAAAATTTAGGGACAGACGATGAAACACATGCCAAAAAACCTGGATTCTATATCTGTTCCACACAATTTTCTCCACCGAAGGATGAACGACCTACCGCCTCACATGGCAAGGTTTTAGTGATAAAAATTACATGGCAAGTGGAGTTAGGTCAAGTTTCCCTTTACGTCTTGTTTAAATCAATAATCTTAAATAATTAATATCGAGGCAGCTCTAATCTTCCTATAGTTTTAATAATTACATGGTAAGTTGATCTTGACCATCTTGATAAAATTAATAATCTTTAATAATTAAGAAGAGGCAACTCTAACCATTATTAACACATTGATCATTATTAATGTTAATTAAAAATTGTTAATAAATTTGCTTAGTTGCTAAAATAAGGATTTGTTATTTTGGATAATTTTTAAATGGCTTGTTTGATTAATAAAGTGAGGAGTTGTTATATATGTCATTAGAGTATTTGTTTCGCAAACATGTTTATACAAACAAGTGTTGTTTGATGCAATTAGAATCAGGTGGAAGTTCACTTTCATGGAATAATTTCAAAAGTCATGGATGACTAATGAAAAAATAACTTGCAATATATAACTTGTATAGCATTGGAATGTATTCACTTCTTTATAATATCTCAAGTGAAAGGATTTTGATTGTTTGTGTTGGTCAAAAGAATATTTACAATAGGATACTTAATATGTGTTAACAGCTACATGCAACTAACATTTACATGCAGAGTTAAAGTCAATCGCACAAGGTGGAAATACAAATGGTAAATTCGGTGTAATCATTACACTATTGAAGTCATTCACTCTTCATTATAAGGAGGGGCTCTTATCGAGGGTGGGAGGGGGAGCATTATTAGAGAAAATATATATATTATATATACGTTTTCTCTAATAGTGGTCCCTTATGGTAATTTCTTCTGCCAATTCAACCCATTCCCAATATTATGAGGGATGTTCTCACAATGACACTAGCCATGCAGTGCATGAACATTCAGAGTAGTCTTGAAACTAGCACCTCTTGTTCATGAGATTGAGAGGCCTTATGCTTGACCCTTACAATCTCAGAGACAAAAAGTCCTCTTGAGCCCATGCAAAGGAGTGAATGATAGATGGAAACATACATTGACCCTTGCAATCTCACAGACAAAAAGGCCACTTGAACCTATGCAAAGGAGTGAATGATGGTTGGGAACATTCATTGGTACATCGTTAACCTCTTCTTGAATGTTGTGCATCAAACTACCTTAATAATGACCCCCTTTTTTATATTTAATTGATATATGTTACTACTTAGTGTGAAATTTTGTGTTGGATAGTTAACAATTTTTTTGGGGCGGGGGGGAAGGGACACTATGTATAAAACTTATAGGGGTCTCTTTTACTAAGTTGTTACACCATGTGGAGTGTATCGATGTCCTCAAAATCACCTAGGACTTGCACTTGGCCTCATCCACACCCACTTGGGGGTTTTCAACTCTGGTCTTTAAGTTAATAACAACTCGATCACTTCATTGCTTGTCACTAGACTACACTCTCATTGACAACTAGCTAACCATATATATATATATATATATCGATGAAAGAAATTGCGAGAAACAAGTACTTCCCAACATTTCGTGGATGGTAAACAAGGTAAACCGACGACCCTAATTACTAGGCCTGACCTGGTGGGGAAATTAAGTGAGGCCTAACAATATCAACAATTTAACTGGCCAGGGACTTGACCCTGAAACCTATTGCATTAAAATCACACCACTCATCAACTCGAGCTAACCCACTAGACTATTGTCATGTTTATATAACCTTTAAAATAATAGATCATTATTTTACTATTTTTATGACAAATTTTTGTATTGTTAATACAATAATTATTTTTATGACAAAGTTTTGTATTGTTAATAAAATAATTAGATGTTGACTTCTCACTTCTTTATACTTATGATTATTGTAATAATCACATATTAAAAAATTAAAATGAATTCTCTATCTCTTTTAAAAATTAATAAAGCAAAATCAACTTCCAATTCTTAAATATGGTGACATTATTATTCTTGAAAATGGATCACAATAATATAGTCTAAAATCTCTCATTTAAAAATGGATACAATCATTTAAAAAAATCTCTTTTAAAAATGGATATAATAATTTTAAAAAAAATCTCTCAAACATGACAAAAATCTAAAACGTAAATAAAAGTTTTTAAAAACTACAATTTGAAATCGAGCAACAAACTCATGTCCACCGCATACAATCTTTTTTAGTTTTAATTATCAATTTGATACAGTTTTTTAAAATATGATGATTGTGATGGCACTTATGAATATGACTTATACCAAGCACGAAATAACTATTCATGAAATGTCCAAGGAGAGAACTAATCTGCACCATATGTATACTATTTAAGCTTATGTCAACACGGGTGAGGAGTATTGGGGAAGGCTTAAAACTTGAACTTTCCTCAACATGGGGAGAGGAGTATTGAGAAAGTTTTTAGAGATTTTTGTTGAAACTAAATTATATATATATTTTTAATTATGTTAATTTTACAAAATTTGATAATGAAAATTGCAATTTTGGTGATAAAATTGTGTAATTTATAAATTTTAAGATTATAATAAATATTTTAGCATCTATTTTCAATATTTTTTTATCTTTGTTTTATTATTTTAGGTTGTAATTTTTTCACAATGTTTGTTAAATATTGAATAAGCAAACTTTTTTTAGAAGAAAAATTTGTTGTACTAAAAAAAATTAACATGATTTTGAATGGATCATTATATAATTTGTTATCTATATTGGTACTTTTTTGGTGAAAAAATTGGATGAATTGTTTTGGAAGGCCCATTTTAGTGGTATGTCTTAGTTTGGAGATTTGGGGTCTAGAACCTTCTAGAGCTAGTTTGAGGCATCAAATGACACTTTTTAGGGTAAAAATTTTGCAAGTGTAGCTCCCAACTCCTTAATACTATTCTACACACTGAAATATTTCTAATGGTGTAAAATCACCTCAATTGGAGTTTGTATGTGGAAGTTATGCCTACCACAAGTTGACCTACCTTGTTGACCACCATGGTTTCGAGTGGATGCCATGTCAACCCCCATACTCACACTTGTGGGGCTAGTCACGTGTGGACTTTCAAGAAGATTCTAGAGGGTCCAAAACCCCAACATTAATTCAGGTTTGGGGCATGCAAAGACCCTAACCCTAACCTTAGATGACTATTAGGCTATGTTAAATATTGGGCCGCTAGGAAGAGAAGGGGTTGTATTCTTTTAGCATTATACTTGTTCCATAGTTGAGAAATAATCTAATAGTGAGACAGTATAGCATAATAGAGGAGGAAGAAGATTTTATAACAGTCATTCAGGCAACAATTTCGAAGACAAAGTTCCATAGTGAGTGCCCTGCTATCCCCATTTTGTGGGATAACTAAGGAGATTATGTCTCGAGGCCCTCAGGTTGAAGATATGGAGTGTCGAGAGACTACATGACCAACAATATCCACTTACATAGATGGAGACCCTTCTCACCACCATAGAGGTCGGGATTTTCAGATGTCATCCACCACACCATTTGGCTTCCGAAAGGCACTGGGCCTTGCTCCACGAGGTACAAGTCAGGTATTATGGTGAGTGTCATTTCAATATTTGAGGAATTTTGATTATGATGTATATTATATTGGTTTAGATTTCATGACATATGTTTGGACATTATGCCTTTTTCCCTGTTTCACCTTGGTGGTTGACATTGTGCCCTAGTAAGTGGTCTTCCTCGGAAATGGATTTTCTACTAGGAACTCCCTTGAAGAGTCATCGTACTGTTCCCAACCACACTTACCACTTTCCATCACCTAACCCCCCTGCATTTCCTTGTCTCTTGGGGTTTTAGGTTGTATTGATTCAAGAATAGGTTGTCCCTCATTCTATGGGAAGAAGGGGTTGAAGGCCTAGAGGGATTGATGTTGGAAAAAATATAAAAGCCTATTTATGTAGACCTTCCAGATGCTTTTCCTAGGGATCCCCCGAGAAAGAAATGAAGTGCTTCTCTGTAAGAAAAGGGGGACCCACAAGAATAAATGATTATGAATGCTTAAAGGGTTAGTTGGAGGATAGGAGGTCTCATCATGAGCCGACCTATTAGTATCATGGGTATCTAGTGGTATGACATTACCATGATCTGGTCACCAAGCCAGGGTAATGGCTCTCAGTTGCATAATTGAGAGAAAGGGGCTCAAATCACGAGCCAACCTTCTCATTTTCGCAAGATACTTGTGAGTGACACTGTCATTATCTAGACAACACGCTAGGGCATTGACCTTTAACTCGTCCTTTAAAACATGAAAGAAACAAATAATGGAAAGAGCATGGGCTTGGAAAAAGTGCATTGCAAATGAAGGTGCCACACACCCTCTACACTCTTCCGATCTCACCTAGAGGGTCCAAAACCCCAACATTAATTCAGGGTTGGGGCATGCAGAGACCCTAACCCTAACCTTAGACGACTATCAGACTATGTTAAATATTGGGCCGCTAGGAAGAGAAGGGGTTATATTCTTTTCGCATTATACTTGTTCCATAGTTGAGAAAATAATATAATAGCGCGACAGTATAGCATAATAGAGGAGGAAGAAGATTTTATAATAGTCATTTAAACAACAATTTCGAAGACAAAGTTCCATAGTGAGTGCCTTGCTATCCCCATTTTGTGGGATAACTAAGGAGATTATGTCTTGAGGCCCTCAGGTTGAAGATATGGAGTGCCGAGAGACTACATGACCAACAATATCCACTTACATAGATGAAGACCCTTCTCACCACCATAGAGGTCAGGATTTTCAAATGGCATCCACCACACCAGCTGGCTTCCGAAAGGCATTGGGCCTTGCTCCACGAGGTACAAGTCAGGTATTATGGTGAGTGTCATTTCAATATTTGAGGAATTTTGATTATGTTGTATATTATATTGGTTTAGATTTCATGACATATGTTTGGACATTATGAATTTTTCCCTGTTTCACCTTGGTGGTTGACATTGTACCCTAGTAAGTGGTCTTCCTTAGAAATGGGTTTTCTACTAGGAACTCCCTTGAAGAGTCATCGTATTGTTCCCAAACACACTTACCACTTTCCATCACCTAACCCTCCCCCCCATTTCCTTGTCTCTTGGGATTTTAGGTTGTATTGATTCAAGAATGGGTTGTCCCTCATTCTATGGGAAGAAGGGGTTGAAGGCCTAGAGGGATTGATGTTGGAAAAAAGATAAAAGCCTATTTATGTAGACCTTCCAGATGCTTTTCCTAGGGATCCCCCGAGAAAGCAATGAAGTGCTTCTCTGTAAGAAAAGGGGGACCCATAAGAATAAATGATTATGAATGCTTAAAGGGTTAGTTGGAGGATAGGAGGTCTCATCATGAGCTGACCTATCATTATCATGGGTATTTGGTGGTATGACATTACCATCATCTGGTCACCAAGCCAGGGTAATGGTTCTCAGTTGCATAATTGAGAGAAAGGGGGTCAAATCACGAGCCAACCTTCTCATTTTCTCAAGATACTTGTGAGTGACACTGTCATTATTTGGACACCATGCTAGGGCATTGACCTTTAACTTGTCCTTTAAAACATGAAAGAAACAAATAATGGAAAGAGGATGGGCTTGGAAAAAGTGCATTGCAAATGAAGGTGCCACACACCCTCTACAAAGGCACCCATGAATGAGACACTACAACCCCTTGTATGTCATGAACCCCATGCCCAGTGAGTCTTGATCCATAACCCCTTCATCTACTTCACGTGGATTAGAGAGGGATCACTTGGGAAACACTCCTTGACCTAGGGAAAGATCTACCCAATAAGACACCTCGTCAACCCTCCCATATCCAAGCTTGGCAAGTTGCATAATGTCTTTAAGCACTTATTTGTTTGACCGAGTAATCTTTGATGCGTATGCTTAGGTGGCTCATTTATTGAGTTGATTTACTCACCATGATATTATGACTTGAGATTCTTGGAGGGCGTGCTTATATGTCTTTTCAGGACCTAGTTGGTGGACAACTTTAAGAGAACAAGCCTAGCTTGGGCTTCCATGGGGCTTCAAGCCCATAGGGTGGATGACAAGGACCCACTTACTAGATGAAGAATATTTTCCTTTGGAGGCCTAAATGACATCACAAAGGACCTAAACTAGCCCCTACTGCCTAAACGATCCACTTGGGAGGACTAAAATGTCACCCTTGAAGGATTGGCATCATCATTATGGCTAGGGAATTAGTGGTGCGAGGTGATACATTGTGACATTTGGCATGGAGGAGGTTTGAAGAAGCCATGGCGACTTGAAGGAAGGCCTCATTGGCCCCAACGAATTCAAATTTTTCTCCAACGAAACCCATTTTAAGTGATGTCACAATTCACGATTTCTATTACACCAGTCTCAATCCCCCCAGGGTCATTGGGATCACCTCCCTAGAGTGACCTAGTCACCCTTGAAGTGTGGGACCTATATAAAGGTGACATTGGGTATAGTGTCCCTTAGTTGTCGCCACTTGGTGGTTGGGTCGGGCTTTTCCTAACCTAAAACTTGTGCGATAACATGCCCATTTCTTCATACTTGCATTTGATAACTGAAGAAAAGAGAGTAGAGCATATGCCTCACCTTTTAGTTGGGTTTTCCCTTATATCGAGTTTCCCAGATCACATCTTGTGTTCATTTGTGTGAATGGTGTATTCATTTACTTGTTCTTTCATTTTTCATTTTCTGTTATTTCATAAATTTGAGCATTAAGTTAACAATAATAAATCTAAGATCAAAAAAACAATCTACATAATAAAAGATTTCAGAATACGACAAGATATGTTGTGATGAACTATTCGAATAAAATATTCACCACAATTTACAAATCATAACAGTTATATTTACAACCAATTAAAACAAAAAATTATACATCTATATTTTATCATGATATATATCCCCTTTCTTCATTACAAATTTTCATGTAGAACCAAATTTCCTTTTTAGTATTTGATATACTATATTGTTTTTTCAATAAATAATAATAATAAAAATGTTTAATAATAGGCTTAATTCCACCAACCCCTTTCATCATCACTAGTGCCACCCAATTTTAGAAAAAATAAAGATTACACAAATTGCATAGGTAGTGTAAATGTTGGCTATGAGAATGTTAATTTAAAAATAAATAAATTTCATGTAAGAATAAATATATTAAATAAAGAGACATCACATATCACCTTATAAAGGAATATGCATTTTAATGAAAAGTATGCATTGCACAAAGGCATCTGCAAATAATGATTTGGAGTAATTTTATATGATAATTTTAGTAATTTAAATTTGATATTTGAAAGATTTTATTAATTTTATAAAAGAAAGACATTAAAATATAAGGCGTGGTTTGTTAAATAATCATTTTATTCTTTAAAAAACAAAAACAAGTGTTGTGTGGTAATTTAGTTTTTGTCAAGTAGATTTAGGAATGGAGATGCTAGTTGGTAGCTTATAATTATTTATGATGATGATTTTTGGAAAATGGGGAAAGTCAAGAAATATTGTTAAAAAAAACATAAATTAATAGCATGGTAAGTAAACGGTAATTATAATAGATGTTTAAAAAATATTAAAAAGTTATGTTCAATTGTTTTTTAGAAATGAAATGATAAGAAAATTGTAAATATTAAAAGGTATATTGAAATTACATTGAATAGTAATTTAAGATATAACTTATATCTTACTATACATTTATTGAAAAAGAATCTACCCAGGATTAGATGGCAGGAAGAAAGTAATTAGTATGAAATGGAATCTTCCCATAAAGTAATATGAAACGTAACATATGAAGAAGATATCTGATAATATAATCTGACGTAAATCATGTTTTAATGCGTTTTAATGGGAGATGTTCTTGGGGTATTCGCTTATTAATCAATAATCAAAGCATAATTAATCTGCATTGCCAATCCTTTTGAACTTGTGTGGTGAGTTTTCACTAAGCAAAGCATAATTAATGTGCATTGGGAAGGGCGGGAAGGTGGCAGAGATGGAAGGGAGTGATAAATGATTTGAAACTTTTTGTGAAGCTGGGTAGAGTGAAGCTTGCAAGTTCGAGTGTGGGGTGGAATTGTAGAGCACGAAAGTTTTGGGTGTAAGATGTATATCACAGAACACGGGGAATGAGAGTTCGATAGCGTCAAGCCAGGAACCCGAGGCCATAAAATTGGTTAAGTATGGAAAGGAATGGAGGTCAGTGGAGCTCCCGTAAATCACGGTTTAATGTGTATTAATGGGAGATTTCCTCAAGGTTTTCACTTATTAGTGCCAATTTTTTTCAAACATGAGTGTTGAGTTGTCACTAGTAAAAGCATAATCAATGTGCATTGGGAAGGGTGCGTAGGTAGCGGGGATGGAAGGGAGCGATAAATGCTTTGAAACATTTGTGAACCCAGGTAGAGTGAAGCTTGCGATTTGGAGGAATCGTAGACCACATAATTTTTTGGTGCAAGATGTACATCATAGAATTGTAGATGACAGAAGTTTTGGGTGCAAGATTTATAATAGCGCCAACTCGGGGACTGACAACCATAAAGTTGGCTAAGTATGGAATTGTAGATCACCGAAGTTTTGGGTGCAATATGTATATCACAGAACATGGGGAAGGAGAGTTTAGTTACGCCAACCCGGGAACCGAAGGCCATATAATTTGCTAGGTATGAAAAGCAATGACGGTCGGTCAGGCTCCCGTAAATCATGGTTGAATGCATTTTCTACTTATTAATGCCAATAAGCGAACCTGTGTGCTGAGTTATCGCTAGTAAAAGCATAATGAATGTGCATTGGGAAGGACGGGAATGTGGCGAGGATTGAAGAGAGCAGTAAATGGTTTGAAACTTTTGTGAACCCGGGTATAGTGAACGTTACAACCTGTTGGCGTTCGGAAGTCACTCCTGGATTGCTAGCAGGAGCAGAGCCCAAAGCCCATCAGTTTTAATGTCACGATTTGTTTTAAAAGGTGATCAGATGGAGGGAAACTCAAAACAACGTCGTATCAACTCAGAAACCAGACCGGGCATGCATGAAAGAGTGAGGTCCTGATAAACTCCAAACAGTGAGTCATAGTAAAGGCGAGTAGGTGGAAGATTTACGCAAGAAGAGCGCAATGATCTATTACAGACATTAGGTATGCAACAGATTAAAGAAGAAATGAATCCGAACGCAAAATCCTTTTACATCCGAATACAGAAAACCAGAGGGCACGACAACGCCACAACAAATCCTTTATTGCAACAAGCTGCACTACTGTGAATCCTCCGACAAAAGATGAAACAAAGACGGAAAAGAAAGGGAACTGTTTGTTATAAACCAAGAAATCTCAAACACAGAGGCATAACCAGGAAACCAGAGTATTTGCTGAAA
>CBVK0100721265.1:0-11821 GCA_900067695.1 Picea abies
GAAGATCCCCTTCTAGAACCTTCGTGACCTCTTCTCCTTTCCAAGCTTAAAAACAGGTTCGCACCCTACCTATTGAGTAGACTACGAATAGTTCACACCCTAAGTGTGGTTTTACTGTGAGAATGAGGGATTTTTGCACCCTGTAACATAGGCAGCCTGCAAACTCACCTTAAAAATGTGTTTTTGGGAGAAGACAACAGTCACTTTTCTCAGGCAAAAAGGTTCTTGTGGGAGCCTGAATACAACACTGTAGAGACATCAGTAAGGTGACCAAAATAATGTGTAACAACCATGAAAGAAGATACACCAGCAGTGGTGTAGGCGCCTCAGAATGAGGAATCGTAAAACCCACAGGAAGTGCAACCAGAAAGCACCAAAGCATCCCTAGAAGTTAATGGAACGACACAAAATATGGGAGCAACAATACAATCAGACGAGTCGTAAACAACCATCCCAGGTCAACTAGGAGAGGATACCGTTGCAAATTCCTCGGCTTGGCCAAAATGGCTAATGGGGGAACAACCAAAAGTTGTTGGAACTTCAAACAAAACACCACAACAGGAAGACAAAGTGTAGATACCGAGCTCACCCCGCAAGAAACCTACAGCATAAATTGTTCTACCACACATACCAACTGGAGTACAGGTAGAACCAGAACTAGTGGGTCACGTCGGGAAGCTCAAATATTCATACCATGACGTATCAAACGAAACCAAGTTCTCAGAACGTGTGCAATGGGTCTTTATGCAGACCATAGGCGTAACCCGACTTGGAGAAACAATCAACCAACCACACCAGTGGGCAGCTGGGCTGGACAAAACAAGAATCCTAGGCTTGCTGAAGCTACCACATTTCGGCAGAGGCTAGTACGCGACATCATGCGTCAAGAAACTGTTAGCAGTCACACATGGAGGGGATATATGGTTGGAAAAACCTGTCCCCATAACCATTGAAGTTATTGTGAAAATAACAGGATTGGCAATCCGGGGTATGGATCCCGTGTTGATTCTGGACGACAAATCCAAGGAGAAAGCATTGGCATAAGAAATGAAAAATAAATATGGCACCGCCAGGGGAACGAGGGGAATCATGATCAAATGATTTAATAATGTAACTACACAATTGGGCGCAAATATCTTAGCTTGAAAATTGCTCAGAAAATTCCGCAAAGATGAAGTACCAGCATGAGTCATTGCAGTTGCAACTCAGTGCACACAAGGTACCTCTATGAGATGGACACCATATTTATTGAACTTATTTCAAGAGGACTGCAAGGATGCGCAGGACCTAGGCACATAGTTCCATTACTTGTGGCTGATTACCCTAATAGCCTTCATGGGATGGCGAGAACCAGGGTATGTAATATTTTGTACTAGACCACAATCAACGGGAGCGAGATACCTTTTACTGAAATCCGGATCGCAGACCAGGAATAAGAGGGAGAATAGAGTCATATTTGAATCATAGCTACAAGACATACAGGAAGCTATCAACCGATCATGGAGAATAAAACTAGAGGTCGTCACGCGATATGCAGACATCGCCAATTTCTGGGACACAAGACAGACAATGTGGATACAACCAAGGTAGGATCCAGATAAATAGTGGCTACAAATGTGCTACTGCATCACAGAGGGTGATATCGACATGGTCATCAATGAATGGCCTGATGAATGGAGGATCCCAAACATTACCTATAAAGTACCAGAAACAACAACAAAAGGAGAGGCAGAATAGGTGGAAACATAGCCTCCGAAAATCCAAGTGCCCAAGAGACCAAGAACAGGCCAAGGCAAGCCGATTCAAGTAGAAGAGGGGTTAAACAAGACATGACCCCAGAAGGGCCAGAAAGATACTACACAACCGACCAACGAATAACTTAAACAAGTTAAGGGAGTGCAAGAGACCGCCCCAAATCCCAACACACAAGAACCAGGGGGAAATAAGAGACCAACCGCGCAGGCAAGAGGCACGCACAAGAAATAAAAGGCGCAATGAGAATTGCCATACTATATGATCACAGAGGATGATGGGGAAATGATCACAAAAATGGTCCAGGATTGCCTAGTAGAAGATTTCGATCATGCATCACATCACAGGGATAAACTACAAAAAGAGATGGCATAAATGGGACAATTCCTTAAGAAATTCGGGGAAGCACAAATAACAAGCAACAACAGAGGCATAGATCCATTGACAACACAACCCAAAGAAAGAGTGGAGGTAGAAGAATGAGACCCAGTCCACTCCATGGCACACACAAACACACTGATTTACATCAAACGTAGCATGTTGTGCATGGATGAAATCGTGGGGCAGACACCCTTGAAGGATTTATACCACATCCAGTTGGTCCTGACATGGATTCCAACAAGGGCACTACACAAATTGCAGGTTAGCATCGACCACTAGGTATATTCTCGTGCACATAAAAACTAAGTCGAGATACAACAAGCAACAAAGAAGTGGGAGGCGCTGGAAAAATTTTGTGAGCATGCTAGGCTCGAAACTCAAGAGGAAAAAGAACGTAGGAATGGATAGTGGGAGGAATTTTCGAGAAACTCCCAAGCACCGCGCAAGGAAATGAACTCCCAGTAGCAGAAAAGATCGACCAGATTGTGCAGGAAATTGATCAATATTAGAAGGAGATCGAGAATCTTCGGGAACATCTCACACCAACCACTCTAGTAGCATTGAAGGAGAAAAGGAAGCAGGAAGCAACAATGCAGCTACAGGAGATAGAACAATAGGTTAGTACAACAACTGAATTGTTTGACAAAGCAACGCAACTTTGGACAAGGTTGGAGGAGGATCCATAGGTCCAATGCTGGGACAAGGAAGAGGAAAGGATTAATGCAGCGATCCAAGAACTCAAACAGAGGCAGAAGACCATACCAATCCTAGAATGAGTCAAAGGGATGCAGGAGATGAAGAATATGTAGGAAGAACTTATCACTGCGCAAACACAAAAACAAGAGCATCAGGCTCAAATAGAGCCACTACAAGAATAGGTAGCAGAAATACTCGCACATGCAGAAGGAGCGAAAACACATATAGCATAGACCTAGGCCGCATGTGGAAGATTGTTGAGCGATGAAGTGACAGTTCAGGTAGTAGACATCATCAAGGAGACAACCACGTAGGCATGGACACAAGCAACAGAGCTCAAGGAAAAGTTCCAGACGATCACTAAGGAGATCGAAGAAGATCATAAGGATTAGGTGACTTGGGACGAGTCACATGTCAGTGTTGGGGGCCTGTTGGCACCAGGACGAAGTGGAATGAAGGTTGATTGTGGGAAAGAAAGCGTACAGAAACAGAAGTAATAGTTGGAGGAAGAACAATACGCACACATGCAAGAAATCATGCACAAGGAAAGTGACAACTGGAGGAAGAAAAACATGTGTGCATGGGAGGAAGACCTAACGTCGGTAGGGTTAGGGTTTTGGTAATACATTGTAAATGGATGAAGATCCCGATATATATAAATATAGATACATAGGTATTAGAGAGAGGTTGGTTCACTTTTTGTATTAGTTCGGCTTTTGTAATATCCTATCATAGTTATGTATGAGTTGATGCGTTATGTAATACTGCTATGAACCATTTTTTTAAGTTGTTGAGATAAGAACAGAGGAGGGAAGGAAGATCTGAGGATTATATCACAGGCTGTGGTGCCTGGTGCAATCTAGTTCACCTCACATAGATCTTACTCATTTGATGGAATTGTAAGCGCGTGGCACTGGAGATGCATAACTACCATAATGAAAGAGCCAAGAGACAAATCTTTGTGGACGTATCCCAGGAGGGGGTGAACCATGATAATACCTGTGTAATATGATGAATGCATGTATATCTTTTTTTTCTTTCAACAGTAATTGTTATGCTTAATGAATGAGTTAAGACATTGTTATGGAATATGGTTGTGTTGTTCGGGAAATAAACTATTAAAGATAAATGAGAACCTGTGAGTAATAGTAGATTGTAATCACAATATGTAGTATATGGCTCTGAATAATAAACCCCTATCTCATACTCAATCCTAGGATGTAAACACCTGAGTCTTACAACCACCCATTTAAAGTTATCTCAGGTGAGACTGCGCAGTGCATTTTGTGCACCGTGTTGCCTTCTGGTTTACCAAGAGGGCCGATAGTTTTAGAGGCTTTACTGGAAACCCTAAAGACATGAACCCTGGGTCAATATCTCATACGGTAAAGGAAAGTAGTAAACCAACAACTACGATGTAGATCCAATGGTTGGGATAGTTTTCGGGGGTCCTCAAATATATAGCCCGCATCACTTCGCGACTCAACATTTGGGAGT
The DNA here is from genome assembly GCA_900067695.1 of Picea abies. Classification (NCBI taxonomy): domain Eukaryota; kingdom Viridiplantae; phylum Streptophyta; class Pinopsida; order Pinales; family Pinaceae; genus Picea; species Picea abies. Next base: position 4,327 of record CBVK0100721265.1, read on the forward strand.
TTTGGAAGTTGTGAAGTTATAACATCTTGGATTTACGAACTACTGGAGCTCCAAAGACAATAAGATCTTAACTCCTTTCGGACTAGTGTAGGTTTCCCAGACCTTGGTTATATGGGTCCTCTGAGAGTTCTCATGGGCTACACACTTAACTCTTGGTCATGAATTTTTTAAGGCCATGGGCATGAGTCTGTGGTCTCTTGGGCGACTGGTTTGAAGGAAGCACCTTCCATTTACATAACTTAAGCTCTAATTCAGGGAAAAAGGTATTTATGAAGGATCAACGGGGCTGTAGCAGCCCTATAGAGTTTTCCCCAACTCTAGAACTGTGAGTTTGTTCCTTGGGAAAACACCTTGAATATTTTCCAACCAACACATAAGCCAAATTTTCCATCTTACAACCATTCTAATGCACTAGTTTATAGAAGAATAGTATTCCTTGTTACCATTAATTTCATGATAGGCACAATGTATCACAATCACAAAAATTCAAATCATACAATCCAATTTAAGTGCATAGGTTATATGAAGTACTTATCTATTACAAGTTGCAGCCAACCAACCGAGTGTGGGTGTTCACCTTTCCACCCAACCATAGGCTCAGAGGCATTCATTCTTAGCACTCTGGCCACCCCTGTGCCAAGCCTTGATATCACTAAGGAAATTTTGTAGTTTCTTGGAGACTCTCTCTCTGTCACAACCTCTGTGAGGTTTATCAGATGCTCCCTTAGCATCAAGCTCGAGAACTTCTGCTCAGGTTATGTATTCTGCAAATTCTCAGAGATCCTTTATCTTGTTCTATCAAGTAACCGAAACAACTTATCAAGCTTCCAGTTATTCTTCTCAGTTGGAGAGCCTCACATGCTCTTCCTCTTTTCTTATGCATATCTGGGTCACGCATTCCCCGTGATGCATCTCCTTCTTTTCTGTATTTGCGATTCCTTTCTCCTCTTCAAGAAAGTTTTGGACTTGTCTTGTTCCTTCTGTCAGAAAGAAACTTGGGTTAGTTTGGGCCTGCAGGAAAAAATTCCCTCTGTGGTACTCTGGGCTGACAAATTTCTGCCTCGTCAGCTAGACCCTTCATGCTTCCATTTAAGGAGGTAGTTGATTGTTCAACCACCAATCCTTATTTCATTAACTAGTTTCTCCTTAGGATCAGGATGAGGCTTATTATTTCTAACAAAGATAATTTGGGTCATTTTGACATAATGAACCCTCTCTACTGTTCCCTCACTCTTTTCCTCTAGTGATATCATGGCTAGTACGTCAAGGCTTCACCCCCACAGTCAATCATTGAAAATATAAACAAAAATACATTTACATCATTCGCATGTCATAGCATGGTAATCCTAATTAATGATTAATTACAAGCTGGGGGAAATGGGGGTATTACAATCCCCTCCCCCTTAAAAAGGAACACCATGCTCCGTGTTATTTCTTAGTAACACTTTTCATGCCTTTGTCGTTCAGCTGCTTCATAAATATTAATCCTCTTTCTTAGTCGGGTCCTTTTCAAACTCTTGGCCTTCGTCACCTACCTTCAATAATCTTGGACAACAAGCATATTAATCACAATTTCAAGCAAAAACATTTTATTGTTGTGCAAAATTCAAGAGAAAAATTTTCATAATCTAGCACAATAGTTATCTATGCAGTATGTGGATTTGCATCCACATGGTTGTCTTGTTATCTTAACTCACTTTTTTTCCTTGACATACTCGTTGTGTGCATGATCCCAATCAATGGTTTATAAGAATTATCAAAGTCCCTTCTTCCTTGCAGTCACTCACCCTCCGAGACCAAGCTCATGCATCCCCTTATCTATTATATAGTCCCTCGGGTGATCCATCTTTCATTTCCAAGGCTTTATCGCACAAGAAGAGTTCTAAAGACTTCATTGAGCCTTACAGTCGAGGCGTCCCTTAGACTTTCTCTACCAAGGCGTCCCTCCAGCTTGTGTTACCAAAACACATGTTCTAGGGCGATCATGGATTACCACATGGTTATCATGTCTCAAAAGTAGCCTCTTTCATGCTTTCCATATTGACAACCTTCACCTATCCTCCCGAGACAAATATTTTCTATCTCACCTATATCACAGGTATAAAGAAATTATGAGATATTATCATCTTCAAATTCAGAATTTTCTTGCAAATATGTCACCCACAGATTTCCAAATTCCACATTTCTTTTCAAATATGTTCCCACAGGAACCAGATTCATAAGTATGGGACTTCCCTTCCCATATCATTTTATCTTAGAAAGCAATCGGTCTTCCTTATGGGCTTACAACACTGCCATATTCAAGACCCTCTTCTTCCCGCAATTTCAACATTCTTCAGCCAAGCAAATTGTTATTTTTCATGCACATTATATTTTCAATCACTATGCATACTAAAAGTCCAAGTCATTTTCATCTATTCAAAGGTACAAAGAAAAAGGAAATATCATTATTTACATATGCATCCTTTCAACATACTAAATTTTTCCAAATGAAATTCAAACATCAAATGGCTTTAATAAATGTGCCAATATTCATGGTCACATTCATACCCAATGCACCCTTGCATTGATTTCAAGTTTGCCACACTTTGTGACAAGCACTTTTCCATGGTGGGTTGAAGCTTAAATAACCTCTTCACCATATGGCTTATAAATTATGATTCATCAGTGCAGTAGGACTGTGCTTCCTGCTATAGGATTATCACAATCCCAAATCAATACATATGAAACTAAAAGTTTCCCTTGAATGCACCCAAGCATTTTTCCTTTAGTAGTAACCAGAGTGTCAACACTCATGGCCACCCAAAATTCTCTTTTCTTTATTAACTACACAATTCAAGTGGATTAGTGGAAGGTCCTCCTTCCTTGATGGAAATACATTTCCTGTCCTCTCATGCAAACATGCATTTCCTCAGTGCATTCCATGCAATGTGCTAATTATGAGAACCTTTATTCCCAATCTCCCTAGATTGGTTATCGTACCCATGGTACTTTTTACTCCTGCATTTTCTTGCAAGGATTATAACTCATCTTTGGCTGGCATAGGATTTCTCTCTCTATTATTCAAGTTCTTTTCCTAAATCATACTCTACTTGGGTATCAATGGCATACAACAACCACTCAAAATTTATTTGCATATCTTTAAGATAATTAAATATTTTCAGAAGGGTTTCCTACCAAATTCCTTCATTCCTTATGCCACATAGGTATGAAATTTTTTACACCTGATCTGGCTGCTAGCACCCTCTCTGATATCACCCCATCAATGATGCTCTATGGGGACTTTTAAATTCCCTTCAAAAATATTTTAACGAAAACCTTCTCATAGTCGTCTTCTGCTTGAGGTTGTCCATCATTGGCAATTGTCTTTCTCAACAGCTCCAATTTCTTTCTACACAACCCTGGACTTTCAGTCCAACTGCATTATTTTCCAAGGCCTCAATGCCATTACTTATCATGGCTTAACCAATTCCATTCATTTGAATATGATTATTTATTCATTCTCCATTTTTCTATCTATACTTGTTTCCACAGGTGCTCTTCTAAGGCTTACAACTCTGTTAAACAATTCAACGTTTTTGGGTGAGAAAAGTATTCCCCCTTTTCTCCTTGTTTTCATAAGAAATCTACTCCCTGCTATTTTCCTTGAGCAACTTTGGTTAGGCTCACCCTAACCTTTTGGATACATCAACATGCCTTAATAACAAACTTTTTGTTCATAATGAATCATGAACCTATGCATTCTGCACATTCTAATTCAGTTGTCAGAATGGTCAACATTCATTTTTTAGTATTCCATTCATGTATGATGTTTTAAAATGTAATCCAAGATCCTTATATATATATATAGGGTTGTATCCCACTGCTCAATTCTAAGCAGTCATTAAGGTTGCGACTTTGTTCTCATGACAGAGTCTTCACAAGTTCCTCCACAGGGAACTCCTTCAACATGAAACTTCCTTATTGCATATCCTTCACTATCTATGATAGCCTCAACTTTGAGTTAGGTTTAGTTGTTTACCAAATATTCCATAAGGAATATAAACATGCATCTATGTTATGCCTCTGGATTATTTATCCACACATATTCCTTTTTTTTTTAACTTACATATATGATGCACTTAACCACATGCATAATCATAAGCTTATATGTATCTACCATAGGTACATTTTGTAGCTCACATACATCAAATTCATGTACTCAAGCATATACAGACATAGCTAAACATTCATCACGCAATATCATTGCTCACAACCTTTCCATGTCCTTCATGGACATATCAAACTTCCACATCCTTCTCCCAAGGATGTTACTACCAATCTCATGACAAGTTCCATAGGGATACTCAACATTGAGATTCCATCTCGATTGAGAACTTGCAGTTATTCACATGATATCCACCTAGCAGTTTAACATACGTAGTCATAACTATGTTTCCCTTCCTATACGATAACAAATAGCAAGAAAACGCTCTTTCCTCAACTTCCATGAAAACATTTCTCAACTCATAAATATAGTCTGGGCAATTATAACCATGCCCAAGGTAATAAAACAACAAATCTAGTTTCCAACTGGTCTTGATCAATAGACCTTTCGATCAAGGGAATCCTTTTCTAGATTCCCTCACTACGATCCAAACCATATCTATATGGCTACCATCCACCACTGTATGTCAATCTGACCCATTGGGCATCTAGAAGTGCCTCAAAACTTCCTTTACCACATTTAGGATCAATCATTTAATTAACCATTTTACCTCATTTATAATAATTTTTAATGTCTAATAACATTTGGACTATTTCCTTAAAGCCCAAATACAATTTTGAAGTAGGTTACTTACTAAGTATTTTAATATAGAACTCCAGAGTATCTTTAGATCACAATAAGTCTTGGGAAGAGGGTCCATCTCTTTCTTTTTAAATTTTTGTACAGGTTCTAGTTGTTTTTGTCTACTCTCATTAAAACAAAATATAGGCTGCAAATGTAGATCGGTATTAATCTACACCTATAACTATTTCTTCTTTTCAACAATATCCAGGGGTAGAGGTCACTCTTCTCCTCCCACAGGAATTTTGGCAGATTAGTTTCCTATCCAACAAGAAAGGAAGGTTGTTGTGATTTCTCACTCAATCACTCCATATTTCTATATCTCTGTTTATCAGCTTAATTAGAAAATCCCTACCCAACAATTCCTGTACCCATAAACAAAATTTGTTTCTCAGTTCCCTTCGAATACTGAGAGTTGCACATGCTTTCCCTTTTCAGGGAATGGTCACTGGAACCATTCCTCTTGCATAGACACATCCTTAATTTAATAGGGATACACACTCCCCTTTCACAACCATGAGATTTCTAATTGGGTCTTGTCACTTCACTTCTACCTTCACGAAGGTTGTTCTCAATCTATAGGGTTCCTTTTTACTTGTTTATTGGGTTATTCCAACAACAATTTTCATTCATTATAGGTCAAGTAAATTGACCTTATCACTTCTGTTAGCACTGGAGTCACCCTAAGATTGCTAGAGGATAAGCCCAGTACCCATCAAATAGATTTGTAATGGTAAATATAACAACACATGTGTTTTTGAAAGGTGAGAGGGAGCTAATACCAATTGTTCATCAATGAAAAATGATGCCTACATCAAACCATGTTCCCACAAAGAAAGTCTAATCCAAATCTGAACAACAACAAGATAAAATTTTCAAAGAAGAATGAGGAAGAAACATAAAGAGAATAGTGCAGGTGTACATCTAGTCCAACTGACTAATCCCTGAAGAAAATTCCAGAAATAAAGATCCTCCTACTTCAGGAATTAAAATAAGTTTATGATGATGCTTTCACACAGTCAAATCCTTTGCTGCATAAAAACAATAGCATGAATCCTTCACACATAAATAGAAACTAGAAGAAAAAGGAAATAACTCCGTTCTAGATTAGTATTAGCAACATCAATTGAAATACATGCTCTTCAGTGAGGTATACAGAGCTGCAAAAACAAAACAGTTCCTTTTCTATTACTCTGCCTCCTCCCTTAACTCTTTATAACCCCACTCTACTCTTGTACCATGAAATATATAGCACTATAGGTCCTTTCCATCTCACCAATTTGAACTCCAACCCCTTTCCTAAAATAGAATCAGTTACAAAGAGAGAATGACTCGTTTTAACTGATTTTCTACTTTTCAGGAGGCAAAATTATGAAAACTAGGCTTCAAAATGCCACTTGTAATTATCAAAATATAACAGCTGTGTAAAATATGAGAACATTTTTTTAGATAATCTCGTTATAAAGAAAAACTCTCTCGGTTTCTTGAAATTCATCTCTAGTTGGACGAAATACGTGTCGCGAAAAGATGTATCAAACAAGAAATCATGAAAACTGAAAAAATAGGGCTCAAAGATTCCTTTGAATATCCCAATACATGACACATGTGTGAAAAATTAAAGAGGTTAATTTTCTTGGGTCTGTTCTTGAAAATAAACTCCTTTGGATTTTGAAAATTCATCCTGGTTCACCCGAAAATCCTCCTGGAAGTCAAATTGTAAAAAATATCAGTTCAACAGTCTTAGAATAATGTTTCCACAACACATTTCATAGCACATTTCATAGTGCCTGTCTAAATTCCCAACGCCTGAACCAATTCGTAGTGTTAAAGGAAAATAAATTAGCTAAACCCATCTTGACCTCCAAACAAGACAAAAAATCTCATGGAGTACCTGATGACCTTGAGTTGGATGCTGGTAATTTTGAATTTGCACCAGGATGCTAGCAACCTATCCAACACACAACCCTCTTCCTTAACTAGTTCCCGGTGCCAACTCAAATATATCCTGCACACTTGAATGGATTTATAGTGAAAAAGGGGATACTTTTAGTACAACCTGCATGTATGACATGTCAAGAAAATGATATAAAAAACCCAAGTTATGACTCATGAGGATTTTTACCTGTCATGATAACAATTTCATAGCTCAAATTTTAGACCAAGGCTATACATAGCCTTATTCATTCTGAAACCAAATCTAACTTATGATTACAACCTAACGACTCAACACCTATGTCCTATAAGCCTTATGACTCAAAGATGAAAACTAATGTGAATTTTTTTTTACCCATACAATATTATGTGTTAACAACTTCCATCAATCCTCTAATCATGAGGGATCATACAGATATACAAGGTTTAATCCTTAATTAAAGCAATAATTATTACTGCTACGGATCCTTTCAATACATTCACCTCCAATCCTTGTTATTAGTGCCCATCAACATAGTCTTATCATGTTACTTCTGTTAGAAGGAAACTCAGGATAGTCTAGGCTTGGAAAAAAAATTTCCCTCTGTGGTACTCTGGGCTAACAACTTTCTGCCTCCTTAGCCAAACCCTCCATGCTTCCATTTAAGGGGGTAGTTCATTGTTCAACCACCAGTCCTTATTTCATTAACTAGTTTCTCCTTGGGATCAAGGTGAGGCTTATTATTTCTAACAAAG
>CBVK0100721306.1:0-33622 GCA_900067695.1 Picea abies
TTTGAATGAATATAATAGAGGAAAATTGATCCAATGCATGGTGTTTCTATAGTTTGCAATTCCTTGTTATTGTTGTTTTCATGAATGAATGAGTTATATTGTTGAGTACATGAAATTTTGAAATGTTTAGATAAGTTTTGTTTGTCCTCTTTGTTGAGTTCATGCAAGGTGTGCATGCAGTCCGCAAGGTGTGCATGCAGTCCGCAAGGAGTGCATTGACAGAGTCTATTTCGACTCGGAAGCTCAGAAGAGATAGCGTGAAACTTCCCTTTGAAAGGAGTGCAAAGTGACTGTTGCAAGGTGTGCACAGTCGCTCGCAAGAAGTTAAGTCTTGCATGAGAATCTGTTGCAAGGAGTGCACAGATCCGAAATTAGACTAAGTGTCGAAGTAAATCTTTAAGGAGTCAAGAGAGCAGAAGGAGAGAATGCTCAAGAGAGATAGTAGGGGAAATATTCAAAGGGAGTGGAGTACTGAAGGTTTCGTGAGTTACCGGCTAAGATTCGTCCAGGAGGGAGCAAGATCATTTCAGACTATTGGATCTGAGCAAAGTGCACGAGCTTTAGCTTATGTGTACATGTAGAGAGAGAAAAGTTGTGAAGAGCCGAAGTAGATCCTGATCGTTGGTCACCAGAGGGATACGTCTCAATAGATCGAAAGTTTCAGGAGATATCACTTCGAAGATTTCAGTTGAGATTTGAAACTCCCAAAACCCGAAGTACGAAGTGAATCTGGAACATCATATCTAGAGGGACATGTGGTGACAGATTGTGAGCTTCAGGAGGGAGCAAGAGTTGAGAGTTGAGATCTCCGAAGTCCGAAGTCTCAAAGCAGGCTAGGGTCGTTGATTTGAGCAGGATACGTGGCAGGAGATCAACCATCATGGAGTAAGTAAGTATTGGGAGATGAAACCTCCAAAACCCGAATTGACGAAGCAAATCACAACCGTTGATTTGAAAGGGGCACGCGTCAACAGATCACGAAGATCTAGGAAGGCGTGATCCAAAGAGAAGGAAGGAAAGGAGGAAGATCTGAACCGTTGATCGAGAGGCTCCACCTGAGATCGCGATATCAACGGTCACGCAGGATTGTGGGGATAGAAAGTGCTCGGACGTTAAAATTTTGAGAGTGAGACACAATCGAAACCACGGTATTGCAAAGGGAACACGTGGAAATTGATAGTGAATTGCAGGGAGAAAAGTGGGTTGATCCCAAACCACTCTCGAATGCGCTCGCAATCGTGTGTTTACGCGAAGACACAACCCGAGGTCACATACGGGAGAGGGCTAAGGAGAAAGGAGCTTGCGCCTGAAACTTGAGAATTCAGCAGTGCGAACGAAGAGGTCGCGGGTACCATAGAACCTTCACCAAAGGACTGAAAGGGCATGTGTTAAATCGTAAAGTGAGACTAGTAAGGTTACAGGGAGCCAATTCAGCTCAGAATTGAAGATCCTTGACCAGGAGGTCGCGCAACCCTTAGGAGAGAAGGGGGGTATACATCACAAATTCGTTTAAAATATCAACTTATCTTCTAGAATTCAATAAAAACATAAGGAATTACAATAAATATAATTTACGGAACCCACTCCATTAGTAAAACCTAAGACCTTCTCAAGTCCCATTAATCATGTTGATTTTGAGAGCTTATGCTTCTGCATCATGAGGTACCCATTTATGATGGATCTCATGATTCGGAAGTGATCGATAGTTGGGTTCTTGACATAGACACTTGGTTTGATTATAATTCGATTCCTAATAATGAGAAGCTTATGTTTTCCAAGTTAAAGATCACAAGGCTTGCCAAGATTTTGGTTGCAAGCTACAAAGCTCCCATTTATGATGAATCTCATGATTCAGAAGTGCTCAATAGTTTGGTTCTTGACATGGAAACTTGATTCGATTATAATTTTATTCCTAATGATGAGACTGCTTCATTCACCAAGTTGAATCTCATATATTGTGCCAATATTTTGATTACAAACAATGCAATGAATCAAAATCCCATCACCACTTGGACTAGGTTTGGGGAAGTTGTTAGTCTTATGTTTCATCCTTCTAGCTATAAATAGGATATAAAAATCAAGTGGAATTGCATGCATCAAGGTTTCAACATGCTTGTACAAGAGTACATCCATTAGTTCAATGAATTGTGGATCCTTCTCGGCATTATGAATCCAATTGAAAATCTTGTCCTTAAATTTAAAAGTGGATTGCGATAACATTTGTATCAAGAGTTGAAGTACACATATATCACCACCATTGATGTTGCATACAATCAGGCACAATTGGTTGAAGAGAATTTTTTATATCAACATAGACTTCAATATCATTCTTCCATATCTATACCTTCAAATCATTCCCCTCTTGCTACTACAAGGTCATCATGTTTTTCTCCATATTCTTCTTCTTCTATTAAGTATTTCCAGTATTGTTAGAAACAAGGACATGATAAGTTCAATTGTTTCCAATTGAAGAAAACAAATTTAATTATACAATCACCCATTAAGGAAGACTGTCAAAACCCTAAATTTAATGAATCTAAATACATAGATAAACACCACATTATAACCTATATCTAATAAAAATATATACATGATTAAATATTTCATAACTAACAAGAAGTATGTGGTTAGTAACTCACCTGGAAACCATGTACCTATAATATAGTGACTTAAAAAACATTGTGATACCTCGATCTTCAATTTGGCGAACCACAACAGAAAGTGGGGGATGACTCTCTTCCCAACCAATCCCTCAATCATCACAATTGAGAACCATTGAGCCCTCAATCCACTACTATGACATCTCTTCTTAGCCTTGTCCTCATATTGCCCAAGAAAAATGAGATATCCTTCTCTCCTTCTTTTCCATCCTTATATAGAATCCATTCATGGTAAAGCACCTAATCCGTGGGATCTATTATTTAATTCTTTATTATATTTTAAAGTTTCTCAATCAATTGTCATTACTTATTTTACCATTTTATTTTATTACCCAAATATACATAATAAGTACATATTATGACCCCTTTAGGATTATTATACTTCCTTATTATTATAATTTATTTATATAAGTACATATTATGACCCCTTTAGGATAATTATTATACTTCTTTATTATTATAATTTATTTATAAGTACTTATTATGACCCCTTTAGGATAATTATTATACTTCTTTCTTATTATTATTATTATTTATAACATAATAATAATATGAGGCATGACATATTTCTCCCCTTCAAGGAACTTCAACCCAAAGTTATCATTGAATATGTTTCTTATAGGTTTTTTTTTAACTCACCATATCCTCCACAACACCCTCTATTAGCTCTATGTATCTTTCACAAAACCCTATGTTGGACTAGTATAAATCCACCAAAGTGAGCACAACAGGAATCAAAAGTCCACACCACGACACCAAGTAAGTGTGAGTACTCTTTATCTTTTCTTCTCGACTTTTGGAACTAGGATTAAAGCCTATCAGTCTCTATGAAGCCCTAGGGCTCGAGAGATCATATGCCCAAACATGAATCTATATTGGTACTGACATGTACCAGGAATATCTAAAGGTTGATGTAAACTCCCTCTACAACTACCAGGTACAACCCCAGGCATGGAATTCCAATCCCACAACACCACCGACAGACAACATTCTAGCCATTCTTCGAGACTTCGGCATCACAAATCCAATACAAAGCATAATAATTTAGCATAAGTAGTGGATTGAGTTGTCCCCATCCTATAACATGTTATTTTTAATATTCTCTTTCGTAGTTATGGGCTCCCGCGAGATCATCAAATAAATCATCCCTCTCTGCCACTGGTGGATTTCCTCACAATCACCACCTTCATGTAAACAATGCACTAGTCATAATATCAACATCTCAAAGTAATAATCCACATGATAACTCTCACATGACATCATAAGAATACAACATCATTGTATCACGACATGCTCTTGTGTGTCATCATAAAACATCTTATCATAAAATAATTACATGCAATTACACCATGGCATCACATCGACATATATTATGATAAGAAATAAAATATCAACATATCCTTATCGAAGATATAACATTGCATCAACATAATAGATGGAACCACATATTATCATAACATCATAGCATAACATCATGAAAATGATAATCATCTCAACACATTTCACATGCAGGGTAAATAACTGTCAGGAGTGTTCTTATCATGATTCATCAACAAAATCAAATTTACTAACCTGCATAAATACATAGTGAATACTAGCTTTTATCTCTAAAATGTGAATTATCATTAAAACAACCATTTAGCCCATAGATTTATTAGTTTAAGTTTATCAACCTAGGCTAGATCATTAATACTATGAGTGCTAGGTTCTCATCAAGATATCAAATTTTTTTCGACAATCATTTCCTCTTCTTTCAACAAGAAGGTTGACAATTTAGGGGATATGTATAATCACCCTATCAATATGATAAATTTTTCATATAATTTTTTTGGTTTAATACATTGGTAACCTTCAAGTAATCCCCAATCAACTAAATCCACCACAATCAAGGAGAGTGGAGAGTATTCTTACTGAGAAATGAAATTCGACAATAAGCTATTATTGGCATTAATAGTATGAATTAAATCATCAAGTTGAAATCAAATTTTTCCATAGAAATTTTTTCCAATGGCCTGCTAAATTAAAAATTAATGCTAAAAATGCCTCTAAATCCTCTTTTAATGATTTTCAATCTGGTGAGCATCTTCCCAAAGATTAAAAGTAAAAAATCAAGGCATATGTAAAATTTCAATGTACATTACCAAAAATTTCCAAAGGTATTCATAATTAAACACAATCAAATGTTGCTCAAATTTATTGGTCATAATATTTATCTACAAGTTGATCAAGCTTAATGAATACATACATTAGCAATCATCCCAAGTTGAAATAGGTCTAATAGAATCCATAGCTTGGAGTAGGGTGCACCTGGTCTACCAAACCAAGTGTTGGCCTACCACACTCCTTGCAACCGACTACATCATGTCTTACAAATCTATCTCTACACAAAATCTAAGTGTCCAAAAGTACAATTATTACTTGCCACACTTAGACTTGTCCAATGCATAAGCATTATCAAACTTAATGGAAAAACATAGTTGGGATTCTACCACACGAGACCAATTCACAACTCCTCCAAACACTAAGGCATCAATATAATCCAAAACTCATCATCATCTCTACAAAATTGAATGTTTAATGATGGTACATAATCACACCATGAGGATGCATATTAAATAAATAAGCAACTAAATATGAAGTTAAAATTCAAAAGGGAGAAAATCTCTTCAATAACTCTTAGTGGGACAATTGTAACCATTTCACAACTTCGCATGAACTTGTTGCAATTATCCATAACAACTTGGCACTGATACATATGTATCAAATACAATGCTAGAGGGAGGAATAGAAAATTGTACAACTGACCATGATTTTCATGAAACTTTTTCACAACAAATCCACATCTCATAATGGAAATAGTAGCGTCACACAAACTAATATTCAGGGAAGCCACAATTCATTCCACATCCAAAAAGTATCAAGAATTCATTACAATGTAACTCAATCAAACTCCAATTCTTGGAGCAATGATCAATCCCAAACTCACTTGGATATGATGAATCAACTACAATTCTCAAATGTGCTTTGTATAATACAACACAGTGAACCATTAACAAGGTTGCAACCTCCAATGGCCAAATGTAATTATAGTCCCTTTGAATCATATCTCTAAGGAAATATGTAAGCCCCCAAATCCATATCAACTAAAACTTCTCTTAGTTTCCATGGCCACCAAGAACCACAATAAATCATAACAACCATTACAATATGGTCATAGAAATCAATCTTATGATAGGAATCTATGTGTGTAAAATCTAAAACACAGCCAAGGTGTAACAACAATGATAAAAATTCTATGTAAAGAATATTTTTTAAGAACAATGCCTTACACACAAAATTATTCATTCAAGCTCCTTTCTTCCCTTCTTCAAGATGTGACATCCTCGGAGAAAGACAACCTAGTTCCATTAATAACTTGAATCCATCTTAAATTTTCTCAATGATCCTTGGTCTTGAGAAGGGACAGGGGGCTAGTTTCCATAATATTTTTTAGGGATAAAAGGAAGCGCAAGTACTTATTCAGTTAAATATAATAGCTCACTTGATAAACAAAGAGGATTAATTTTCTTGCACAATGATTCAAAGAAAACATCTGCATCCACATCCAATAACCTAGTTGTTTCAATAGAAACTTTTGTAGAAGAATGCTCAATAACTTTAGGTGTGTTGACAAGAACCATAATATATGCCTCCATATGGGCAGTCGGGGTTGTTGATGTTGTAATGGTAGTTGTTGTTCCCACATACTCTAGATACACATAATTATCCATTGATTCGACCAATTTTTATATTCTGTATTATCATGATCCATGAAAACTTCGAAGTGAATCCTCCAAATCAACCACATTCTTAAAACTACAAATTGAATTGCATTCACTAAGCATTGATTATTTTCCACCTTGGATGATAATGGTGAAGCTTGTTTCCAAATGCTTCATGCATTATCCAACTCTCATATGCACTTAATCCTCTTCTCATCGTCATTGATACGCATGTTACAATAAACTATCTCCCTACCTTCAATCATACTAGCTACAAAACTAGAATTGAGGAAAGAGATGAAAGACGCCATTTTTGCATCATTTCTTCCTATTTCATGCAAATGTTCAATATTTTGATTCTTTGGAAAAGTGTGTTCAACTCCTTTACCTCAACCTAAATATTAACAAATGGACATAGATTAAACTCGTATGGATGGAAACTAATCTAGCCTCAGACTATTTTTTTTTTACATGAACCCAAATTTGAACTTCCTTTTCTCGTGTTGTTTTCCTTTATTTTCTCAAACAAGGCTACTATGCCATAACTGCTAAGTTCATGGCCATTAATATGATTTAATGTATTTTAAATATGTGATATTAATGGATCATGTTACAAATGAGGTGGCTAAGAACTGGACACCAAATATTTTTCCCTCGCCAACGAGCACCATATCCCTATATTTGCATCCCATGAATCAATTTTATCCAAAAATAAGCAAGGAAAATAAATAAATCACACTGTACATGTGAAAGCACATGGATATGAGATAATTTCATCATATCCTTCTCCATCATGAGACATATATCGAATATGCGACAGGGAACTCCTCTAAACAATCGTAGGAACAATAAACCTTGGAATTATCGATCAGATGGAAGATAGATTTACCAGTAGATCAGTATGAAATGTTGTTATGAAATTGTGGAAAAAGAAGGTCCCTTATATTTTCTAAGAGGATTAAAACCTAGGATGTTATTTCATGCGCCTACAATAGCCATTTGTTGGTCGACATATGAAGAATGTAAGAGTTTTCTACAAAATTGGAATGCTAAGTCAACAACTTAAAGTGAGATGTGAAATAACTTCCCTTTTGTTTTTGGCTAGGATCTTTTCAAAAAACGTCCCGAAGAGGTATTATAGAGATTCATTATTATTTATTTATTTATTCAGTTCCTTTGATAGTATAGTGTAACAATTTCAAGTGCCATTTAAGTTCCTAGCTTAAGATGTCCTCTTCACCTCATTGGTATTGCACTTTAGTTTTCTATTTTCTTTAATTTTCAACAAGCAAACAAAAAAATAAAAGTAATTTTGTTACACAAGACCTTATCTCTTTTATCCAATGCTCCCAAAGATTCAAATGCAGATTTTGTTCCCGTATTCACATGCATAAAGGATCAATATCCAGAAGGTTGACTGTATATCCTCCTTTTACTAGTCTTTTTGGGCCCATTCAGATTTCTTATAAATGAATTTGTATTGCACATAAAACCACGACCCTTTCATTGATAAAGATGAAGGACCTGTGCACGCCACATGTAAATAGAATCTATGTTCCATGGGGATTATAACTCTCTTTTCCTCTTGCATCAAAGCTCAACACGATAATTCATGCACACAAAATCCTTCACTCACCTATTGCACCATGCACGAATGAACAAAAGAGAAGAACTTTTTATGAGTCTTTGAATTCATAATTCTATTTTTGTACAAATACAATATTGACATTCAAAGGGGAGGAGACAATTCATTGTAGCCTCAAGATTCTAACATGATCATCCAGGTTGGTCAGAAGTGATTGAATTATAGACTATACATATTCATTATCATAGACTATACATATTTCTCTTAATACATTATGCTAAAGGAGTTGTAATTTTGGACAAAATGTACATTTCCATCTATATTTCAAGAATCATAACAAGAATGAATATAAAGACAGAAAACATTTTTTTCTTTTATTTGATGACAGTGTGAGGTAATTGATAGGAGAATTTACCTGAGAATTTAAAACTAAATTGCAGCAGCAACAACATGAGGAGGAGGCGATTGAGGTGGAGATGAAGATGGAGCTGAAGATACCTTTGTATTTTCATTTAGCACAGCAAGAACAATAGGGGTAGATGGGGATGAAGATACCTTGGTAATAGCATTTTCATTATCATTTATAACCTCGGAAGAATGTTTATTATTAGCATGTTGGGTTTCATCTTGGTCAACATGCTGTGAAACATTGACATGAATTAGGGTTATTGGCACAACACATCTCCCACAACCAAGAATAAAGTTCCTAATTGCAAAGGGTTTTTTCTTCTTGGTCTCCATTCCTTGGATCCCTTGGAAAAGAACTTGCATTATTTTTGTTTCTACTAGAAGCTTAATTTTTTACCATATCTAGCAGAAGAAAAAAAAAGAAAAAAAAAACTTGGAACTACATAATTTTTCTCTTATACCTTAGATATATGAGTATTCGATAATTGGTTCTAGAAATTCAATATTAAGCCACTTACAAATATAACTCGAACTATTGATAGACCAGTTCGGTTTGAGTTAGTTTCATAGGAGATAAGCAATGATTGGGATTCACCCATAAAAATTTAGACACATCTTAACACAAATATTATGCATGCTCATTGACAACCATTCATTACACACTATTACAATTCTCAACTTGCCTCTCCCTTGATTTCCTTGTTTAAAATTTAATGTGGAAGCCAAAGATACGTAATATTAATTAATGTAAAATACCAAAGTTGAGACTCACCTGAATAGTGAGATGTATTAATTGTTAACATTATCATTTCTATGGTTTCTAGGTTTCCAAACCTTTGAGAGAAATCTCTAACATTGGATTTTACTGTCTATTAAGGTACACAATTTAGTTATAAAGGCTATGATAACTTATTCAAATTAGGATTTACTTACTCATTGAATAATTATCCTACGTACATTAAGATGTAGTTTTTCATTAGTTGACATCATATATTATATCTATGGTGTGCATATTTCAACCATCAGTGTATAAGGTTACTAGAATTTTAAGGTATCTGATATTTTAGGGTTCTAGAGTCTATGATATTTGCAATTTAAAATTTTGGCTAATGATATTCATATTGTTCTGCATTTTATATTTTCAATGACAGATTAGTGTCAAGATTTACAAATACACCAGTGTGGAAAATACAACACAATTAGTCACGTAGAATTTTGTGTTATTAGCATTAGGATAACAACAGTTGTAGATACCAATGCCTAGGAACCAATCAAAACAGCCATTGTCACTAGTTTCCCAAGCAACATAAGTCATTGATCTAGTTGTTGATCCAGATCTACTCGATTAAGGCATGGAAATCATCTTTATGGCATTTCCTCCCATTCCCTATGACCAATACAAAGAGAGTTTGATCGCTTTTATTATTTCTTGATTTTGGTTTCTTGTAAATTGATGCTAACATTTGAAATGGTCGAATTTGATAGCGGTGTGAAAGGAATAGCTTGAGCTTTAACTTTAACTTGAATGACAGGCACCACGACCAGCTTATTTCTCGAGTAGGGGGATCGGGAAATTGACAGGTTCAAACTAAGAACTTGGGGTTTTCTTCAGAAGTGTGATGTTATATCTATTCAATGATGTTAATTAAACCCTTTGGATCTAAATCAGAATTGCAATTTGACGTAACTTTAAATAGATTGAGGAAATGACCTGCAATAGAAAATCATTTAGTAGCTTAGATAAGGAAATATTCGCTCAATAACTGGTGAAATCATGCCATTGTATATGAATAGGAAGGGAAATAACAAAATGTGTTCACCAAACCAAAACTTATTCAGGTTTCAAGCTTTCAAACCCTAAGATCATGTTTTATATCCTTTAGGGTTTAGGAGTTAAATTTGTACAAAAATGAAACAAGAGATCATAAGATTTAATTTGGAAAACATCAAAATTGATTTAAGATATGGATTCCATGAGATCAACCTGCAACCAACATCCAAGTTCTCTAAAAAATATGGAGAAGGCTTGGCTTAAGAAACTTGGAACAAGAAGACCAAATTTGAAATGAAGATCTAACATTCCAAATTTATTTTTCAGGATAATGATATATATAAAATATAGATCTATGATTCCAGTTTGATTCTAAATCTAGCCAGGGATGAACAGATACTAGAAGGGAATAAGTTAAATCCATTTATTTATTAACCTAATAGGAAAGGCCCATAAGCATTAAGGGTTGAAACCTGCTCTGATACCATATGTCAGAACCCTAAATCTAATGAATCTAAATACACAAATAAACACCACATTTATAACCTGGATCTGATCAAAAGAGACACATGATCTAGGTGGATATTGGTGGCCACCCACCTTTTGCAACTGGCTCAAAATAGTTTTCTAGCAATTTTGGGAATTTACTATTTTTAGCAGTTTTTCGGGTCTTGGACTTCTGGAGCCATTTTGAGGCCCTAAACGACATTTTTTGGGCATGGTCTGATCGAAAAATATCATCATGATGTTTTCTACCAACTATTGTAGTCCTCGGATAGATATTTCTAATGATCTATCGTGTGCCCCAAATAGAGATCGTATGCCAAAGTTACGCCCCCGGGAAGTTGATACACCAAACTACCCAAAACAAGGTCCACAAAACTGTTGGCTTTTCATCTTCTGGGGTTAGGGTTTTGGATTTTACTTATGTTAAACATTCCTTTGGAGCCTCATTGCAACAATCATCTTCTTGAGAATGCGAGTATCTATCACATCTCTTCTTAGAGATAAACTGCCACCATTCTAGCGAGTCTTTCACTCTGTATTTTTAAAGTATCTGTACATTTGTTTCATTAATAGAAATCATGTATTATTGTATCTCTGTGTTTATGGTTTCATCTATGATACATTTATGTTATATTATTGGATATCCGCGATATCTCTGTGCATTTATTTATTATATTTTCGCTCTCATTTCGTGATGAAAATAATTTGAATCAGTGGTATCAGAGCAGGCTGCTCTTGATCATTTTTCAGTGCATGTCCCCGACGAGGTCCGAGTATAGCAAGTTGGGTCTTGAGCTTGTCTCTTTTGAAGACAATCTCTCTTGCATGCCCAAGAAACCCTCCATGGCGGAAGAAAATAAAAATGACAGAGCAGACGATCCTATCAATCTGTTGCTTGAGCAAGCTCTCACGCGACAAAGGGATGAAATGATGGCGAACTTTTCCCACATCCTTCAACGCCTATCGATAGCAACAGACGCATCTTCATCAAACAACCACTTTGGAAGCACCTCTCCTTTCAAGGTACATGTTAATTTTGATATTCCCATATTTGAATATCAAATAGATGCGGATGCCCTAAGCAAATGGTTAAATATGTTAGAAGGTTATTTCTCTGTTCATAATTTTTCCGACAGGGAAAAGATCACCTTCATGATCCCTAAAGCTCTCCCCCATGTCAAACATTAGTGGGAAACTTACTGGGAGCAAAGTTCCACAGAGGAGTCTGGAACATATGGGGCTGATCCCACTTGGGATTTTTTTTGTGGATGCGATAAAGGAATAGTATTCCCCTATTGGAAACTATGAGGACCAGTACATGAGATGGAACACACTATGGTAAGATATGGGCCAAGCAGTTTTGAAGTTCACCAATACCTTCCATACCTTGTGCACCAAGATGGGTATCAAAGACTCTGAATGACATTTGGTTCTGAAATACCATGGGGCTCTACATAGATACAGCCAAACTGAAATGGATTTTCTGGACATCTCATCACTCAGTGCTGCTTATCCATATGTTGTTAAAATCAAGAAGAAATTTAAGCACAAAAAAAATGGGAGTTCGGGTCTGCAAATCCACAACAACAAAAGTATGACAAAGATAGCCCTAACAAACAGTCTCCCAAAAAAAATTCCAAGCCACGGGAAAAGAAGGGTCACAGGAAGACAAAGAAGGACACCGGGAAATGGTGTGATTTCCACAAAATCCCTTGGCACAACACTGATGAATGTCACTCAAAATAGTCATTGGTGGTAGAGATCAAAGACAAGGAGTTGAACCTTGATTCAAAATATGATTATGAAAATACTGGTAAAAGTCATATCATCGATGTAGACCCGACTGCTATTGTCGTGACCGCAACAATTCAACTAGAAGAACCAACAGATCATGAAAAGGGGGAGCGCCTTTTTCATTCACGGATGTGGTTGAAGGGGACCCCACTGCATTTTATTATTGATAGCGGAAGCCAGAGGAACCTCATCTCAACAGAGGTCGTCAAAAAGTTGGGATTGTCGACAACACCACACCCGCAGCCATATAACATTGAGTGGCTTCGCCAAGGACAAGATCTTCGTGTCAGCCAGCAGTGTCGATTGTCATACGGCATCTATCCCTTCAAGGATGAGGTATTATGTGATGTTGCCCCATTAGATGGATGTCATGTTCTCTTGGGCCAACCATATATGTGGAGATGCCATGATGTTTATGAGTCTCGACCCCATAGTGTCATTCTTACTTTGGGGGGTCATCTCTACAGAATAATAGAGGTAGTTCCAACTACTGTCCCACCTAAACAGTGCCGCAAGGCAGTATCTCATACTACAAAATTCATCTTCTTCACAATCTGTTCAAATGGTGAACAGAAGGATACTGCAACCACTACAACCTCGACCCAAGCACCTTCTATCCAACAGAGGTTGGTCAAAAATATTGCAACAAAGTGTAAATATTCCTTCTACACACAGGCACCTCATGTAGCTAGATTGGTTAAAAAGGTCCAACCCTTCTAGCTACATGTTTGTGACAACTTCCCCAACAAGGCAAGCAACTCATCAAGATGTAGATTCAACAAACGTTTTCCCCTCTCCCCCGGGCACTCAACGCAATGAAGACCATTGCTTCCTGAGGAGGGAGGATTGATCCAGGTGGATATCGGTGGCCACCCACCTTTTCTAACTGGCTCAAAACAATTTTCTAGCAATTTTGGTAATTTACTATTTTTAGTAGTTTTTTGGATCCTGAACTTCCGAAGCCGTTTTGAGGCCCTAAACGACGTTTTTTGTGCACCTCGGATAGATATTTAGAACGATATATCATGCGCCCCAAACGAAGATCGTAGGCCAAAGTTACGCCCCTGGGAAGTTGATACACCAAACTACCCAAAACAGGGTCCACAAAACTGTTGGCTTTTTCATCTTCTGGGGTTAGGGTTTTGGATTTTACTTATGTTAAAAAGGCCTTTGGAGCCTCATTGCAACAATCATCTTCTTGCGAATGCGAGTAGCCATCACATCTCTTCTCAAAGAAAAGATGCCACCATTCTAGCGAAGATGCCACCATTCTAGCGAGTCTTTCACTCTGTATTTTTACAGTCTCTGTACATTTCTTTCATTAATAGAAATCGTGTATTACTGTATCTTTGTGTGTATGGTTGCATCTTTGATACATTTATGTTATATTATTGGATATCTGTGATATCTCTGTGCATTTATTTATTATATCTCCGCTCTCATTTAGTGTCGAAAATAATCTGAATCAACACATGATTAAATATTTCACAACTTACAAGGAGTATGTGGTAAGTAACTTACCTGGAAACGGTGTACCTATAATCTACTGACTTTAGAAATGTAGTGATGCCTTGATATTCGATTTGGGCAACCGTAACAGAAAGTGGGGGATGACTCTATTATTTCATGGTATCAAGAAAATTAAATCATTACTAATGAGAGGAGGATCACATTCCATAATATAATAAAATTCTACACAACATGTTACAAAAATAATATTGTGAATCATATATCATGGTTTAAGTTTTTCCAACATGTTAATCACAAATCTTAACATCTCCTTGAGTTTCATACATGCCTCTAGATATTCATTATTATATACATAATTACATAGAGAATTTAATTCCCAATAAGCTCACCTTAGCTTAAATATTTTACAATTTTGTCCTAGCATTGTTGCTTATAAATAATAAGTCTATAAGTATGTTCATCGTTCTAGCCTAAACAAACTCTAACTTTGTTATGCCTATATAACGTTTTTTTTTGTTTAAACATGCATTAATTTTAACATTGTTATCATTAATTGACTTTTTAAAGATACTAATGAAACAACAATTAGTGTTATTGTTTAAACATGCATTAATTTTAACATTGTTATTATTAATTGACGTTTTAAAGATACTAGTGCAACAACAGTTGGTGTTATTGCTTTCTAATAGGCCTTAATCAAGTGCATGTGCCTTTTTAAAGGAAGAAAACACCTTGGTTATGTTTTTTTATATATTTTCATTTTCCTTTATATGTGTGGAAATGTTAGAAACCCAATAACTTAATTGTTTCCTTTTAATTTCCGTGTTTTCAATCCATGTAAGACTTGGGCTTATGCTATCAAGTTTTATTTTTACTCAAAATAATATTCCATTTTATTACTTACATGTTCTCTGATTGAGCAACCAAGGATCACAACTTCAAATTATTTTTTAGTCTGTTAAAGAACTCTAAAATGTTTTTTTTTGGTGTGTTAAAAAGATTACGTTGACCCCACACACTTCCTTCTTTCTCTATAGAGATAAAACTAATAAAAAATCTGAAAAAATAGAAAGAAAAAAAAAAGTAATGGAGTATTGTCCCAAAAGTTTTCAGCCAAAAGTCTAAAAAAAATTAAAATTTTTGATAGTCTTCGAATGGACCATTTCAAGATGGAACTAATCATATACAAGACTTTGGGCACAAGCTATACATTTTGGTTGTAAAATTTGGCTCCCCTTAAGAGTCATTCACTACAATTCATAAGTGCTCTTCGTACTCTTTCAATTGTTATAAAATATATTGTAATGTCTTATAAAAATTTAAAGACAAATTAATCCAAGAATTGATGAAGTATATATTTATCGAAAACATAAACACAACTCAAAGATTATATAAACATAACTCATAAAGATTTTGGGTCTTATTAGTCCCTGCCTCACGACATCAGGGACTATTGTAAACGGTTTTCATTTTTCAAATACTTCAGCGCACAAATCGAATAATTTAACCTTAAGTTTTATTTCCATATTCCTTTAACACTTTTAACACTTTTTCTTGGCCTCCCAAATATTTACAACACTTTTGTTTAACCAATTAGAAATTTTGAGGCCTTATTTGGCCTTATATCTAGGCAATTTCATTTGAAACTTAAGGAATACATGATATATTTGCATTGCATTTTGGAGAGGTAGATTAATGCTAGCTCTTGCGGCTAGCATTAATTCAGAACATTAAATGCTTGTGCTTAGCCAAGGATTATCTCATCGCATGACTTTGCTTCATGCAAGAGGCTGATGGACACAAATCGCCAAGTGTTTGAATATGTGTTTGAAAATCGCCAAGTGTTTGAATAGTTGTAAACCTAGCCAAATGTTTGAATGATTGTAAACTTGTCATTCTATAAATCATTAGATTTTCTCATGTTTAAGAGCTGGACATCCATGTTCGCCATGCTGGTTTGCGAGCCAGGAAGTTTCGATCGCCACTGATGGAAACATATCTGTAACAGTTTGTTCGGCCAGCTGGCTCGATCAGGTTTCTTTCCCTTATCCTCTCTTTCTCTTTGCTAGTGGTTGTGCTCAGTAAAATACGTGACCCTCCCCTTCCCTTAGTTGTTGGTGATTCTTAATCCCGACAAGGTGATAGTTATGATTGATCGTTATGGTATTCCTCGTTAAATCCTTTCGTATTGTGCATGTTCTATGCATTGTAACCTTTTCTAGTCTGGCATAGCACTGTTTACCTATTTATGAATTTCCAGTTGATGTCGTGTTTTCTATTGATGGATCTATAGGCTCTGAATCTCCAATTGAATCCACGTATGGAACCAGGTCACCCACTAGGGATTCCAAATGAAAGCTTAAGCTTAAGTTTATTGTGTTAAGAATGCTCATTGCCAGCATATTATGGGCTTCGAAATGTAAGGAAACAGATGCCAACAACATAAGGAAACGCTGTGAAATGATGAAAACTTGGATCTCATGCTTGGACATGGCTATAATAGATGACAATCTCCTCTTTGGTTATATAAACCATACTTTTGAAAATTGTTTCTTTTCACATTCCGCTGATAGAAGATATATACGATCATACTCAAAACTTTATTGGGACGAATATGTCACGCTGTAATGGAAGATATTTTGGCATAGGAAATGGACAAAGCCGAACAAGTAAGTTCTCATTATTTACTTTGCATGCATACATGTTGGGTAGAAAAATAAAATGTGCTTTTCCAGGCTCTACTATCAACTGTTTTTTTACAGGCTCAACAGGTGTAGAACGCGATACTCCTTATGGGAATGAGGTATCTAAGCAGTGAGGAACATATAGAGAGACAATGCTCTTTTCAAAATGAGATGGAAGGACATCCAAGTCCCTCTGAGGTCATTTCCAGGTCGGATTTGATTGAGTCTTAACATATTACATCTACAGCATCAAAGATGGTCCAATATTCACATTCATGTTTGAAGAAATGAATTGAAAACTGGTCCACCGACCCTTGCTTTGCTTGCCCTCCAACTTCGCTTATTGTCCATGCCATTTCCTCCGCAGGAACTGCTACTAATAAAGGAGTCTCCTTTCATTTTATTCTCACCAGGTCACCTCTTGATATCATCTCGCCTTGTGCCTCCACAGAATGAATGAAGTGTTTGTTGAAATCATAAATAAAATATGCTTGTCTAGTATTATGTTATTATGCTTCGATGGAAGACTAGATAATACAGCCATAAACATTTCAGCATTTGAATTCATTAAATCATTACATACACTCATCAAAATATCCATAACTAAGCCATTCGACATATTGTTGCTAATATAATTTGTCATGTGAAGCATACTAACAAAATCTTATTTGGGCATGAAAGAAACCTATATATTATTCTTCAATGGAAGAATAGATAATACAACCATAAACATTTCATCATTTGAATTCATTAAATCATTACATACACTCATCAAAATATCCATAACTAAGCCATTCGACATATTGTTGCTAATATAATTTGGCATGTGAAGCATACTAACATAATCTTATTTAGGCATGAAAGAAACATGTATATTATGCTTCGATGGAAGACTAGATAATACAACCATAAACATTTCAGCATTTGAATTCAATAAATCATTACATACACTCATCAAAATATCCATAACTAAGCCATTCGACGTATTGTTGCTAATATAATTTGTCATGTGAAGCATACTAACAGAATCTTTTTTGGGAATGAAAGAAACCTGTATTTCTAGAAAAGAAGATATGTACAAAAGGATCATGCCATCATTGTTATAATTGATCATGTGAAGCATACTAACAGAATCTTATTTTCCCATGGAAGAGACGTGTACTTCTAGAAAAGAAGATATGCATAGAAGCAATCATACCATCATTGTTTTGGGCAGAAAAAATATAGAGAAATGTCAACAATCACTGAAAACAAATTGTAAAGAGTCCATTACCATTACAAATTGAATTATTAAACATCCATAACAAATCAGTCATCAATTTAGTTACAATTCGCTACCCATCGCATGCATAAAGTACCAGCATTGAGTGCCAAGAATGCATGAATACATGCCTAGATCGAGTACCGGCATATGAGAGTGTAATGGTAATTGTGATATTAATCCATATGGGTGGTTCATCCTTACCCATAATCATGTTGTTTGTTTCCATCTGAATATGTATTCCTCTTTTTACCTGTTATCATACTTCTGTTGACATGTCTTTGTCCCCAGGGTCTGACAACTCACCTTGTAAAATCTTAATGGCTACATTACATTGGATAAGATGATTGTTGAAACCTTGTTCATGGCTCCCACGACTTCTCTGTAAAAGCCTTTTTCATGGCTCCCACGTGGTCCTGAGCTTATGCCTTGCCACTGCTCAGATCCAATTTTTTTCCTAGAAGTAAACTACAATGGCAATTGAATCGACCCACTGCAAAACCATGTCATTTGGTCAGTTTGGGATTGAAACTCGGTCATGATGGATGCACACATGGAATCCATGCAAATAACATGCGAGCATGGTAACCAAGTGGAGACCATTCCATGTAATGGAATGCACGTGGCATGAGTTAAATAAATCACGTTATATAAAGTAATTGAAAGTGTCATTGACATATATCTTATCCACAGGGTTAAATGATATCATGGCGCACACTAGCTATCGTTGCGTATAAGGCCCCCCACCAACATGGTTGTTGCGTATTGCTATCCTTTCCATTAACTACCCTCTCTTTTAACCGATTTAACCTAGTTCTTCCGTTGGTACCTCTTCGCCATCCATCACATCAGGTCGTTCCTAAAAACTTTGTGGTTGTGATCACAAGACTCTCAGGGTTGCTTTAACTCCTCAACATTGTCTAGAAAAGTGTCATGATATGTTATACGATCTTTGAAATACTGAGACTATGAAAGCTTCATCTTCAGCTCTCTTTGCAAAAGGGTATTGGGGACTTGTTATCCCTTGCAAACACTCGCTCTTTGCAAACACTCGCTCCCCACATCAAGGCTGGATTCCCAGAATTAAAATTCTGCCCACTCAGCAGAAATTCCACCACAGTATTATTCTTTTGCCCCTCTGGAAGAAACGAGCAAAGATCACATCTCTCGGTGGGAGTAGGATGATCTCTCCAGATAAAACATATTATAGTTAATTACTTAATGACTAACCACTAACAACACTAATTACTCACAACAATATCATTAAGATATTCCACTTCTCCTTTTCTTAAGTTTTGTGCCAATAAGTGCACGAAAAAGTATCTTGCACAATCCATCTAGTTTATAAGTTAACCTTTTCTCTTACAAAATGCCCATGTGCTTCATTTTTATGCAACTACATTTAACACTAATATTATTTGATCTTTTGATTTTCTCTAATACAAAGCATGTAATTTCTAAAATTTCCTAAGGGATGACCTTTAAATGGTAATAATCTCAGAAAAAATAGATCATCAAGTAAAACCGCGGTTTTAGCTATCTCAAGCTCCTTTATCTTGAAATTATTGCTCAGACATTGTTTGGTGATACCAATCACAATTTCCTTCTAAGATATGCATAAAAATTAATGGCAATTTAAATATAAAAAATTGGAATTTGGCAGAATCCTAAAGAAAGTATGTATGAACCTCGCATACTCGTTTTTTCTGGTCTTCTTTTTCTTGTAATGTGCTCGTAAGTTATCGCAATGATGTTCGCAATAGTTGTTATCCTCTGCCCGACGCTTAGAACAACGCCAATTTTTGCTATCAGACCATCTGCACCGCAACTCTTCAAGCAAATCGCATTCGACCTTCATTTTCTTCATCGTGATTATGGTGATATCAACCAAAATTAGGTTATTTACAAATCGACTTTTTATAAAAAAAAATTAATTTGTGCTCCATCTTACGTTCCAATCCAAATAATTTATGCTTTTTATGTTCCAATCCAGACGATGAGAAACCAAAGTGATCTGTAACACATACTTGCCTTAAGACTTGTCTACTAATATCGGAGTAGCAAGTCCCTGACTTTGCAGAAGCGATATTTCTGCCTCCTTAGCAGGGACTTGTTGCTCCACAACTACCCTTGTTTTGCCTTAATAATATTGTGTCATTTTGTCAAAAGGCATTCATAATAGTATTGTGTCATTTTGTCAAAAGGAATTCATAATGCTTGTGACCAATTTATCAATTGTGGGGTCGTTATAATAATGTTTTGGCCATTATTTTTATAGGGTTTGTAGTGCTTTGAATTCATACAATAGTTTTGCATGCCTATTCTTTGTTTTCCTTAAAAGTTATAAAACAAAACATAAGGGATATAGTAAAAGTGATGGTGGGATATTTTACAATCTAAGTATAAATGTTATAAGTGATTCTTGTTTAATATAAAAAAGAATGTATCAGAAATTATAGTTGGATATTTTACAATCTAAGTATAAATATTATAAGTGATCATTATTTATAAATAGGTGTTTTATCTAAAAAGTCTTAAAACAAAACATAAAAAAGAGATGAAAAAGAATGTAGTAGAAATTATAGTTGGATATTTTACAATCTAAGTATAAATATTATAAGTGATCATTATTTATAAATAGGTGTTTTATCTAAAAAGTCTTAAAACAAAACATAAAAAAAGAGATATAGTAGAAGTGATAGTTGGATATTTTACAATCTAAGTATAAATGTTATAAGTGATTCTTGTTTAACATAAAAAAAAAGGGGATATAGTAGAAGTGATAGTTAGATATTTTACAATCTAGGTATAAATGTTATAAGTGGTTCTTATTTATAAATAGGCACCACCTCCTTTTTTCTATGAGGTTTGTTTTTTCCAAACATTTAATTCACGGGGGCATTAAATAGACTGTAACATACCTAGCCACTTATGGGCTAGCCACGTTATTTCAAAATTTCAGTTCAAAATTGATTTTGAATTTTGATAAATTTTTAATTAATAAAGAGGAATGAAAAATTCACATGCAGAGATCAAGATTCATGCTACAACATAAAATGAATGAATATAATTCCATACACAACAATAAATAGAAAGCATACATATTATAAACATGAATATCAGAGATTATAATTAATACACAACGAAAAAATATATATAGGTACCATGACATAGAGAAATTATCTTTAATTAAACGAATCACCGATTGGTTGCAGACCAAGGACGTTCCACCCAACCGTAGACATTGTTGTTCCAAGTTTCAACAACAATGTCACCCTCGAGCCAGGGCTGTGAATCCACAAGGATGGTTCCAAGGTGTCACTCAGCTCCCCTAACTAGTCAGCACTCCAACTCTCCCATGATTCTCAACACACATCAATCCAAAGTACACCATATATCTTCTCTCCAACCTGCACAACCCAAGAGAATGGACCCCCTTCTCTGATACACAGTATCTCAGGATTCCCACCTCCTTTTAGGGATCCAATGCATCTACTCAAGAATCTCCATGCTGGGACTCTCAGGATTCACAATTGTGAGCAAAAATTAACACATTCCAATGCTTCTCAGACATGTAGGCATTAATTCATGGCTAGAATACACCAACAATCATTACATCCAATAAAACAATGGCTCATCTCCAACAATTCGTTTTTCTTTCCCAATCCAAGATCAAAATCAATGAGGAATGATGAATGGGTGAAAGAGTGAATGGAAAAAGATAACAAAATGAAGAGTGTGAACAATGAATAATGACCAATGAAAAATGATTGAATCCACAAACATCCCAAACATGGGTTTATATATTTACTTGGAAAACAAGAACCACATGGTCTTCCCAAAGAAGCTCATCTAACCACTTCTCTCAATTAAAAAAATTATGGGTAAATAAAATATAATAAAATACTTAACCCCTTAAGCCCCCTCTCTCGTGGAATCATATCCCCTTATAACTCTTGCCATTGTCTTTCTAGCAACCAGTGATGTATTTTATTGTTAATGATGATCAAAGCATTACATTTCCTAGGCACTCCAGCTTCTTTTAATTGTTTGGGTGCTCTGGCCTTTCATCAAATGAAAAAAATACATTACTTAATATGGGGACTCAAAACTGGGGTATTACATTCCCCTCCCCCTTATTTTGGCACTGTCCTCAGTGCATATAAAAAACATAAATTCAAAATTTCAAAATTATTAAAAAATTTGTAGGTACTCTACCCGCATGGCATCTTCATGCTCCCAAGTATCATCTTTGGGACTGTAGTTGGTTGACTGAAATTTTACCATCTCTATAACTTGATTTCAGAGAATTTTGATTTTTTTGTCCAATATGTGCATTGGATGGACCTGAAAGTCTCCCTTTGGCTCTACCTGAATCAGATGCCAATCAATAACATGGTTAGGATCATGTACATATTTTTTCAGCAAAGAGACATGAAATACATTATGCACATTCATGGAGGCAGGAAATGCAAACATGTACGCAACTAGTCCTATTATATCCAATATCTCAAATGGACCACAGAATCTGGTCGCTAGCTTTGTACAACTACCCAACTCCAGTGAGCTCTTCTTGGGCTTCACTTTCAAAAGCACATGCTCCCCCACTTTAAATTCTCTAGTTGTCCTATTCTTATCTGCATAACTTTTTGTATATCTTGAGCTGCCTTTAAATTCTTCTTAATTCTAACCATATGGTCTTCCATATCCTTGAGAAATTCTGGCCCAAGTACTACTATGTCCGATGGGTTGTCCCAACTCACTGGATTATTGCATTTCCTACCATACAAAGCTTCAAATGAGCTCATTTCCAATGAAGCTTGATACCCATTATTATAGGAAAACTCAACCAAGTGCAAGTAATATTCCCACTTATATGGCTTATCCATCACATACATTCTCAACATGTCTTAAATTACTGGTTGACTCTCTCTATCTTCCCATCTGATTGTGGATGGTATGTTGTGCTAAAATTCATATTTGTACCAAATCCTTTAAACAATCCCCTCCAAAAATTTGAAGTAAACTTTGTATCTCTATCCGAAACAATTGTCTTAGGTATCCCATGCAACCTAACAATCTCCCTCGTGTAAATTTTTTCAATAATAGTTGTTGTATGAGTCATTTTTACAAGAAACAATTGAGCAACCTTTTTCAATTTATCAACCACTACCATGATTGAATGATGTTTATGTGTTGTCCTAGGCAATTTAGTTATAAAATCAATGGTTACCACTTCCTATTTCTTCTCTGGAATCGATAATGGTTGTATAAAACCCATTGGGTTCCTATGCTCAGCCTTCACTCTCTGACATTCCACACATCAGGAAATGTAATTAGCAACATATTTCTTCATTCTTGGCCAAAAGAATTGGCTTCTTACTACTGCAATTATTTTTTGGTAACTGAGATGTTTGACATATGGAACATTATGCATTTCTTTTAATACCAAATTCCTAAGTTCTTCGAAACTAGGAACAAAAATTATATTTTTATGCATGAGTAATCCATCTTCCCTCATCTCATATTCTTTAATTTTATGTTGTACATTTTCATGTTGTAAGATTTCTTTTACCTATAGGTAATGTTGATCTATAACAACAACATCTAAAAATATGCTCTTTAAATTTGATTGATGCATACTAATGGTTGTAGCATGCATGAGATGTAATTTTCTACTGAATGCATCAACAACTTTATTCTTTTCCTTTGATATTCTTGATGTCAAAATCGTATTCACTTAGAAATTCCATCCATCTCGTTTTCATGGCATTCAAAGTAGGTTGTTCAAAAAGATACTTCATACCACTATGATTTGTTCTTAATTCAAATATCTTCCCCATGAGATAATGCCTCCACATTTCCAATGCATGAACAATGGCATCAAATTCCAAGTCATGTGTGGCATAGTTCCTCTCATGATGTTTAATATTTCTAGATTCATAACCAATGACATGTCCATTTTGAGTGAGGAATCCAACAAGTCCTTCCTTTCATGCATCTGTACATACCACAAAATTTTCATTTGGGTCATCAATCTTTAAAATAGGTGCACTAGTAAGTAATTCTTTCTACAAATTAAAGTTATCTTCACACTCAATTGTCCATTCAAATTTAACTCCCTTATTTTGCAAAGAAGTGATGGGATGAGAAATATTAGAGAACCCTGCTATAAATATTCTGTAGTAAGAAACTAATCCCATAAAATATCTGACTTTTGAAACATTCCTGGGTGTTGGCCATCCTCTAATGGCTTCAATCTTCTTTGGATCCACTACTATGCCTTGTTCTAAAATAATGTGTCCCAAGTAATGGATCTGTTATTGGTAAAAACAACACTTACTAAGCTTGGAATACAACTGATGTTCTCTCAACACTTGCAATACCAATCTTAGGTGATGTTCATGCTCTTCCTCTGAATTAGAATAGATAAGTATGTCGTCCAGGAATACCATAACAAACTTGTCCAAATAATTTATGAATATGCCATTCATTAAGCACATAAAGACAGATGGTGCATTGGACAGTCCAAATGGCACCACTACAAATTCATAGTGCCCATACCTGGTTCTAAAGGTTGTCTTATTGATGTCTTCTTCCTTGATTCTTACCTGGTGGTATCTTGATCTCAAGTCTATCTTTGAAAATATATTTTCCCCTCTTAGCTAATCAAAGAGGTCATCAATTTTGGGTACATAGTATTTTTTCTTCACAATGTCTTTACTCAGATGTCTAAATTCAATGTTCCATCCTTATTTTTGACAAAGAGTATCGATTCTCCCCAAGGTAAAACACTTGGACATATGTACCCTTTCTTCAAAAATGTTTCCAACTGCATTTGTAATTATTTTAATTCTAGTGTACTCATTCTATAAGATGTTTTTGATATTGGGGAAGCTCCTGGTACTAAATCAATAGAGAAATATGTTTCCCTCTTTGGTGGCAATCCTGTTATTTCTTGGAATACATCTTCAAATTCTTGTAGTACCAAAAAATATTGAAGGCTTGGCCCTTTTGTATTTTTTGGCTCCTCTACATGGGATGCATACAATTGACATCCTTTCCTGAAACATCTCTTCAATTGTAAGGCTGAAATCTCCCTTATAGAAATGGGTCTTGGAATTCCTTTCAAAGTGCTATGTTTTCCTTCTTCATCAAGACATGTAAATGTCTTGTTATGACAATCTAGGATAGAATGATGCTTGTCCAACCAGTCCATTCCAATTAGAACATCATAAGATCCAATGGTATAATATTTAGATCAACATTAGTATTCACTCCATTAAGACTTATGGAACAACCTCTTATCATCTCATTGATCCTTCTTTTGATTTTGATGGCTAGCTGAACCAAACTTGATTTTTCAATCTTAATTTTCTTCAAATTTAATCTATACACTATTTTAGGATCAATGTTACAATGGATTTCATCTGAATCAATTCAAATAGCAACAAGATGATTAATGATATTACCTTCCACCTTGATCATATTAGATTGGTACTCTGCTTGTTGATCTTCTAAGGTTGCATAAATTCTTCCCATGTCTTATGTTGGTGTAGCCTCTTGGATGTTGTGCATGGTCTTCACTTTATCTTTTATGTGAGGGAAATCCTTGTACATGTGATCTTCTTTGCATCCCCAACATTGGATTGGTGGTCTTCCCCTTTTTCCCAAGGACTCTTCTCTCTTGGATTCATCCTTAGCAGGTTGGTTTGGCTTATTTTTATTTGGGATATTTCTATTCAAAGGAGGTTTGAATGGCTCCTCTCCAACAATTCATTTTTCTTTCCCAAGCCAAGATCAAAATGACTGATGAATGTTGAATGGGTGAAAGAGTGAATGGAGAAAGAGAACATAAAGAAGAGTGTGAACAATGAACAATGAGTGAACCCCCAAGAATCCCAAATATGGGTTTATATATATACTTGTAAATCAAGAACCACATGGTCTTCCCTAAGAAGCTCATGTAACCACTTTGTTGACATCGAGGGACTAGAGAGTCTCCAACATTAACATTTTTTACCTCTCGTGGGGCTAGGCAAGAAGAGGCGGGAATGTCTCCCTAAGCTTTAATCCCCGGACAAGAAAGTGCATTGAACCCTAGGCCAATTTTCCTCTAACCTATAGTCCATGCATGAATTCCTTTGCCTTATAATTTCACTTTTTAACAATATTTAATTTTTATGCGATTTTATAATTATTACTTCTATGTGGAGTTTATACATTTGGAGTAATAAATCAAATTTAATAAACGAAATGCAATTAATAAAATGAAAAGGAAATTTTTTTGTTTTTATTTTAGCAAAAAGTAATTGAAACCAAGTTAACCAAAAGCTAAAGAAAGTTAATAAAAAAATGACTTAATTAAAAGAGAACTTATCAAAATGTTTGTTTTTTTCCATGTGATAAATAACAAGAAAAAAAAATATAAGCTAAAGCAAAGGATTTATTAACAAATTAGTAATGAAAGCTTATATACATATTTTCAAAATAACATATTCACAAGTTTGTTTATTTTCCCTTTTTAAATTAGGATGTAAAAATAATAAACTCAAAATAGTAAAGTAAGCAAGAGGAAACTTATCCATATTAACAAGCTAATAAAGAAAACCTTATACACATAATTATTTACAAAATAACATGTTTTGTTTGTCCTTTTATAATTTTTTATGTAATTTTTTTTTTTAATTTTGAATTTAAAGTGTTAAATTAATAATGAAGAGGAAAATTAAGGATTTTAAAGAAAGATCAAGGGATAGTTTAGAATGAGAAATAAATGATTTTCATTAAAAGATTTCTCATATAAATTCATAAATCTTCAAAATATGTAAGTCTTTATGTAGGTGTATGGTTTTTAGTTCTTCTAGACACAATGTACAATCGAAAGACCAAGTATGAAAAAGAAAAAGAAAGTTGAGCCAAGAAGAAATGAAGCTATGGTGGCGAATTGCAAGGAGAAAACCTGCATATAGAAACTGATTAGTGTTGAATCAAATCGAGCCTTAGTAAAACAACATAACAAGTAAATCTCTACCTTGTGAAGGCCAGCAAGCTCATTCTCAGTTATCCTTTTCACTGCTTTGCAAAACCCCTTACTGTCGACGATTCTGTCAATCTCTGATAAAGATGTAAGGAAAGAATGAAATGAAAAAGTCCTCTTACCACTCCCAGCATACTATTCTCTGAAATTTCTGCCAAAGTTGTTCTCTCATAATTTTCTCTAAATTTTTCTCCTTCAGAAAATTTATGTCTTCACAAAATTTTATCCCCCTCAATGGATGTGCACTGCTTTCTTTTATCTCCTTGGGTAAACGGTTCTTTTAGTTAAACAATTTTATAACTGAGTTTTACCAGTCCAAGAAATTTCTTAATAAATCATTAAACTAATTTTTGTTATCTCTATATCATTCGTTTGTGTTTTCTTAAATAGCGTTTATAATTTTTTTCCATCGGATTTGCAGATATTCCAATTTGTTAATCGCAGAATTTCACGACATAAATGGAAATCATTTCTGAAACGCGACTTTTTACGCTCCTTGGTTGTAAGTGTCTTCACGAGATTTAGAAGATAGTTCAAGTTCTTTCGGTGAAGAAGATTCAGCATATTGTAACTCTGTCTGCAACTTGAAGCTCCGCCTCTGCCCAATCTAGCTCAATTGTCTGGAAAACTTTAGTAGCTTGCAGGGTACGAAACTGTTGGAAACGGTGACAACAACTCATCCGTGAATAGGATTTTAGAACCTATAAACCAGGATTGGTTGTAACCAATGCACCTAAGTTAGAATATGGATGAGATCACAATTATTAATCAGTTTCTATTGCTATAAATTTGTATGCCCGTAGAGGCTGTGAGTGTGTCTGAGAGGAGTGAGATTTGACTGTAATCTCCATTAGCTGAAGAATAAGATAACCGATACCAATGCTTGGTGGACGTGGCCCAACATTTGGGTGAACCACGTAAATTGTTGTGTGTTTTGTGTTTGCATTTGTATTGATTGTCTTATGGTAATTTGTGTTTCCGCACTTGCAAATTACAACAAGTGGTATCAGAGCCGAGGAAAAGCTGAGGAGGGCACAGAATGAAAAAAATCCACTCACCGGAAGAGGCTGCACTGAAATAGCTGGCTGATAACTGTGTTGAAGGGTTCAGTGCTTGGATATCCTTCAGAGGGAGCGTCGGTGCTGGAGACCAAGTCGAAGGGCGCGCTGCTTTTGATATATGCTGGGTTTTTTCAAAGGGAGCGTTGTGAGGGGAGCCAACGCTCACCTTACCGGCTAAAGGGAGTGCCAGCCTCTCATATACTTACGCGCTGATTCTAATTTTGGGGCAGCGCACCCCTATCTCCTCTTAGGAGCGCTGAAATAATTAAGGAGCGCTCCCCCCTTTATAAAACATTCATATGAAATTTGTTTTTTAAAAGGGAAAAGGTAGATGCGTATGAAGTTCTTCCATTTACATTTTTGGAAAGATTCGTATGAATTTTTTGTTTTTTAAAAAATAATACTTTTACATTTGGGAATATTAAAAGTTTTATTATATTTGAAAATTTAAATATAATATTGAAAAGTGGAGGATGATGAAGGGTGGAGGAATAAGGTGAATGTATGTAATTTTCTTTTGAAAATTACACAAGTTAATTTCTTCACATATTTTTTTTTAAAAGGGGTCTTGGATATTACAAACAGTGGTGTTTGTTTCTTTTATGTTTCCTCTAATGAAAAAGATGCAGAGTGTTAAGTTCGAAATTGAAAAATTTAATGGCAAGAACAATTTCGAGATCTGGAAGGTTAAGATGCACGATCTGCTTGTGCAACAAGGCGTGGTGAAGGCACTTTTGGGAAAAGAAAAGCAGCCCGCGTCCATAACAGACGAAGACTGGGATGAGATGGATGCGAGAGCACTGAGTGCCATACGCCTGTGTTTGGTCGACGATGTATTTTTCAACATTGTTACAGAGAAGACAACAGTTGGTTTGTGGTCAAAGCTGGAAAGCTTGTACATGACAAAATCCTTGACAAACAGGATCTTTCTGAAAATACAATTGTATAGCTTGCGCATGAAGGAAGGTACGAAAATTGTTGATCATCTAAATACTTTCAATACTCTTCTAGTTCAGTTGAGTAGCATGGGTGTGGAATTTGAATCCGAAGATAAGGCAATTACATTATTATGTTCTTTGCCCGCATCATGGGATCATTTTGTTACCTCTATTAGTTTCAGTTCAACAGAAACTATTGAGTTTGATGATACTGTTGGAGCTTTACTATATGAGGAAACAAGGAAGAAATCTAATCAAGAAACCTCTACATCTGAGGCATTGGTGGTCAGAGGCAAACCAAAAGAAAGAGGACAGGGTCAGAGGGATTTCTCTCGATCAAAATCAAAAGGCAGAAAGAGCAAGCTCAAGTGTTGGTTTTGTGGAAAATCCGGACACCTGAAGAAGGACCGTTGGAAGCGACAACAAACCTCCAAAGAAGACCCTCAAAAGGAGACGAAGGAAGCAAATGCAACCGAAACAAGTTCAGTAACAGGTTCAGGTATAGTTGATGAAGTTTTATCAATTAATACTGGTTTACGTCATGATCAACATTGGCTATTAGATTCTGGTGCTTCAAACCACATGTGTCTTCATAGACATTGGTTTATTACTTACCAGTCTATAGATGATGGAGTTGTTTACATGGGTAATAATATTTCATCTAAAATTGTGGGGATTGGTAGCATCCCAGTATGGTCGCCAAAAATATGTTGACGTCGAGGGACTAGAGAGTCTCCAACATCAACATTTTCGACATCTCGTGGAGTTAGGCGAGAAGAGGCGGGAATTTCACCCTAGGCTTTAAACCCTAGACAAGATAGTGCATTGAACCCTAGGCCAATTTTCCACTAAACTATAGTCCAAGCATGAATTCCTTTGCCTTATAATTTTACTTTTTAACAATATTTAATTTTTATAATTTTTTATAATTATTACTTCTAAGTGAAGTTTATATATTTAGAATAATAAATCAAATTTAATAAAGAAAATGCAATTAATAGAATAAAAAGGTAATGTTTTTTTTTTTTAAGCAAAAAGTAATTGAAACCAAATTAACCAAAAGCTAAAGAAGTTAAT
Source organism: Picea abies (assembly GCA_900067695.1). Classification (NCBI taxonomy): domain Eukaryota; kingdom Viridiplantae; phylum Streptophyta; class Pinopsida; order Pinales; family Pinaceae; genus Picea; species Picea abies. Next base: position 30,018 of record CBVK0100721306.1, read on the forward strand.
AAAAAAATGACTTAATTAAAAGAAAGCTTATTAAAATGTTTGTTTGAAGGCTTAACTGATATAAAAAAAAATGTTTCATTTTATAAACATTTGATAAATAACAAGAAAAAAAAAATATAAGCTAAAGCAAAAGATTTATTAACAAGTTAATAATGAAAACTTATATACATATTTTCAAAATAACTTGTTTATTTTCCCTTTTTAAATTGGGATGTAAAAATAATAAACTTAAAATAGTAAAGTAAGCAAGAGGAAAGTTATCCATATTAACAAGTTAATAAAGAAAACCTGATTATTTACAAAATAACATGTTTTGTTTGTATTTTTATAATTTTTTATGTCATTTTTTTTTTAATTCTGAATTCAAAGTGTTAAATTAATAATGAAGAGGAAAACTAAGGATTTTAAAGAAAGATTAAGAGATAGTTTAGAGTGAGAAAGAAATGATTTTCATTAAAAAGTTTTTCATACAAATTCATAAAATTTTAAAATATGTACGTCTCTACGTAGATTAGGGCTAGGTATATGGTCTTTAGCCCCTCTAGACACAATGTACAATCCAAAGACCAAGCATGAAAAGGAAAAAGAAAGTTGAGCCAAGAAAGAATGGAGCTATGGTGGTGAATTGCAAGGAAAAAACCTGAATATAGAAACTGATTAGTGTTGAATCAAATCAAACCTTAATAAAACAGCATAACAAATAAATCTTTACCTTGTGAAGGCCAGCAAGCTCATCCTCCGTTATTTTTTTCACTGCTTTGCAAGACCCCTACTATCGATGACTCTATTAATCTCTGTTAAAGATGTAAGAAAAGAATGAAATGAAAAAGTCCTCCCAACCTACTATTCTCTGAAATTTCTGCCAAAGTTCTTCTCTCAGAATTTTCTCTAAATTTTTCTCCTTAAGAAAATTTATGTCTTCACAAATTTTTATCCCCCTCAATGGATGTGCGCTGCTTTCTTTTATCTCCTTCGGTAAACGGTTCTTTTAGTTAAACAGTTTTATAACTGAGTTTTACCAGTCCAAGAAATTTCTTAATAAATCATTAAACTAGTTTTTGTTATCTCTATATCATTCGTTTGTGTTTTCTTAAATAGCGTTCCAATTTGTTAATCGCAGAATTTCACGACATAAATGTAAATCATTTCTGAAACGCGACTTTTTACGCTCCTTGGTTGTAAGTGTCTTCACGAGATTTAGAAGATAGTTCAAGTTCTTTCGGTGAAGAAGATTCAGCATATTGTAACTCTGTTTGCAACTTGAAGCTCCGCCTCTGCCCAATCTAGCTGAATTGTCTGGAAAACTTTAGTAGCTTGTAGGGTACAAAACATGTATTTCTCCTTTTGAGCTTTTGGAGGCCTGTGATGAAGTTCAGATAAAATTTTATCTCACACTAAGCTTCACTGGATATGTGTGAAGACAGTGTTCCTTGTACCAATAAAAACAAGAGGAATATCTCATGCTCGTCGCATACGACCTGATTGAACATTGAATGGTCGTGGAGCAAACAATAATGAAATACCTGCAGTTGTTGTATTGGCTCTCGTATATCGCTCACTATCATGAGAATCAGTCTCCCCACCGAAGTTGCAAATCCACCAAATATTAATTGCTTGCCTTTTGATCAAAAACATTCTTAGACTCTGCCACAAGGATGAGCTTGCACGTTGGCCATTTATCCGCTGGCAATGTTGGAATTTTTCCATGCATGAAAATTCCAGTCAAATTCAACTGCACTTGAAAACCCACATAAATATGGTAGGAGACCATGAAAGTGTAAATCGTCGATTGGTAATTTGATTCAACCCTGATCTCTGTGCATTTATAATCCTTTTGTAAAGCTGCAGGTGCCTCCCAGGATGAACCAATCACTTCTTTCGTCGTAGTTAATACCAAAATCGTAGCCAAACTTAGGACTGTCACCTGGTTTCTCCCACCCTCCTTTACATTTAAATCTGAGTCTAGAAGCAGAAATACATTTCCCTTTGCGTTGCCATCTTTGTCTCCAAGGCAAGCGGTTAAAATATCACCAGATGCAAGTCAACGAGAAGTGTGAGGATATCATGGGTCTCTGGCCAGTATCAATAGCATTAACACGAAATAATAATGGAAGTACAGTTTGAACGTAACTCTGCTCGCTTGGCATTGAACTCCCTGTGGTAACCAAGTTGATCATGTCATTGACCTTAGGAATGATATCCAGTGGAGAAATAAGTAAAACTAGAGTGTGACTGGCCATGCGTAGTTAACATTCTTGTTGAGTATAGATTAATCAATTGAATTATTAAGCGACTGCACTTGCATGTAACCCAAAAAATAGGTTATAATGTGAGTGTCTTGATCTCCTCATAATATTGTGCAGGTGTTGTGATACCTTTAGAATTTCATGTCCTTCAAATGACTCGCTACCATGCTCATTATTGTATTAATCACTGCACAGGTATACAATGACCAAACCCATTTTTTTGGACTGATACAATATTAACTTCAAACCATATTAACTTCAAACCGTTCCGACAGGCCCGACGCATATGTACAACTAGTGCATTGTCACTCTTTAGTAAATCAAATATCCCAGGAGAGTGTTCGCCCACTCAATATCACATAATGAATGTGAAAACCTATTTAAAAGAAATATACGTCAAAAAGGAGTTTTTTCCATAGTATTTTTGCTTAAGAGAAGAGTAACTCCAAACTTTGATTACTCTTAAGAAAGTCCCATTAAAAACACAAAATCTATAATAGATTCTTAAATGGCTTATATGGGATTGGGTGGAGCATTTCTTGGCATCACACTTGGAAAATTCCCTTTGATAAGTTTGATGCCTTTTGTTAGCCAAGATATCATATACTCCAATCCATAGCACGTTCCCCGTTTTTTTTAAACCCATGATATGGTCATGAAACAATATTTAAATCATAACCAAAAGGAAACTTTATATTACCTTTATGGTGTAATTAAATATTTGAGGGATATGAGTATATCTTTCTTGAAAAGAGAATCATGAGAACATAGAGAAGTAATATGAAGGGTTTATTACATGAATGAATTTAGATAATTGGTTCCCTTTATTTTATTTAAAAAGGTCATAGTAATAAAGGTATTTGAGAAATGGGAAATGAGAGCTAAATTTGTGATAGTTCCAGAACTTCAACAACTTTACCAATACTATATTATGTGTAACTTCAAAATTAATCCCCGACCATATTTTTTATAGCTAAATTATTTTTTAATGACATCTTCTTTAATGTGTAGCAACAACTCAGCGGGAGCGCACAAGGCCTTGCGCCAACAATTGTTCAATGAGAGGGGGAGCCTGGCAATGCTTTTTCGGCTAAGTACTGTTGACAAAAATCGTCGTCAACAATTTCCAACCAACAGATGCTCTTCACTTACAGTGGCGTGCAACTTGAAACAATAAACTTACGATCATTGATTCTCTTGAGGAAGGGAAAGGGAAGGGTAATGGCAGAACTGAGGGTGACTCGATGTAAAACAAGAAGAGGCTGATAGGGTTAGGTGGACCAGGTTATACAACAGGGGGAGACACAATGGAGGTCAATGGATTCATGGATCGAGACTTCGTGGAATAACTCATGGAAA
>CBVK0100721307.1:0-14818 GCA_900067695.1 Picea abies
ATGAGGGGGTTTGGTCTTGGTGTATAACCCAAAGGAACGACTCTTTAGAAACTTGAAAAGATGATTACGAGGCTAGAAAATTGTTGTGGATGTGCATTGAGGGAAAGACCCAAAAAACTAAGCGTCCACAACGTGTATGTTGGAGGCATCTCAAAATGAAGGGGACGTAGTAAGGGAAAGAAGGAGAAGGGGATATGATTGACGAACACGGTGAGCAAAGATGTCTCGTGTAGCAAGCGCATGGTGGACAAACGAGTGATTATGACAAAGGAAGGCAACTTAATTCACCTGCAAGTCTGTTGTCCACCAAAACACATTTGGTCAATCAGTTAATGCAAGTCTGTTGTCCACCAAAACACATTTGGTCAATCAGTTAAAAATATGCAGATAGCCTACCTTTTAATATCACCAATCATTGCTCCATGACTTCTGACCATCAAAAAGGGAAAAAAGAAAAAGAAAGCAAAAGAAATAAAAGCGAGAAAATAAACTGAGAAAATGCGAAATCAACCCAAAACTAATCTAGCCCTTCCCGAAATTTATTGTTGTTGTTGTTGTTGTTGTTTTTGTTTATTTATGTACAGAGGAAAGAAAACCATCAACTTAGACTCGGTTCAGGTGAAATTTAGCGTAAAGGAATGCATCACTTTCTTTTCATGCGGGTCTTATGAGTTTGAAAAAATCATGCGTGGGGGGACTGCCAAAATGACAACCAACAGATGTGTACTATGTGGAGAAATGATTAATCAATACCCAAAAGAAGTGATCACCAATCTCCAAGACATGTCAACCAACAGATGCTTTGTCGGTAATGATGAAGGTATTGGTTGAATTAGATTTAGGGTTTAGGTTTTGTAGGTTAATGAATTCATCAACTGATTTAATATCACCTATGTAAATCTTTATATCAGGAACAGGTTCATCATGATGCAAAGAAGATTCATAACATGGATTAAAAAACATATGAATGTCCCTACAATAGTCACTATCATCGAAGAAATTGCACCTAGTAGGGACATGCTTTATGGTGTCAAGTTATTTTTAACCACTTTTGATTGAAACAAAGGATTAGTGAAAATTTTATACAAATTAAAATCTTGATTGAACTCATAGATATCTTCAAAAGAGGATTCCTTAGCCGCATCATTAAAGTCATTCTAGTCTACATCATTTGACCACTCATTAGCATTATCATCAAATACAAATGTATCATAAATTGGTTTGACATAGTTATAATTGATTTCTTCATTTGCATAATCAAAATTTCCATCGTATGCGTGTAGATAAGAGGCTTGAGATGAAAAATGATTTTGGGGTTGAGTTTCTTCATGAGGTTTAAGAAGGGTGTGAGAGTTGGATTGGTCACTAAGCATCATGATGTAATCATGATCCTCCTCACATCCATGTTGTTGACCACAAGAAGTGAATTCATCATAATTAGGCCCTAAGAGAGAGGGCTCCTGAGAGATACTCCTAGCATGATTTGAAGATTGAAACTCGAGAAAGAATATGTGATCTTGTAAGCTTTTAATGATGGGGATTAAAGAAGACAACTCCTTGTGTGAATCATAAATGCCAAAAGAGTAACCTGTTCTATGGATTTTCTCTTCAAAGTCGAGGCAAGTGGATAGGGCTAGCTCTAGGTTTTGAACATTTCTTCTTCCAACCACCATCGTTAGAGAGGAGGTAGAAGCTCGCAATAATGCAATAGGGCAGCCAAGTTGGTAGGGTGAATGGGAGTAGGAATTAAATTGTATAACTTGATGAACTGAAGATTAAAAGTAAGAATGCTCTCATTATCCTTTAAGAGTAATTGATTAAACCTCTTAAGATGTTCGTAAGGATTATCCAAATGCCCAAAAGTAGAGGTAAACCAGTAAGAAAGTTCAAACCAAGTAGAGATGTATCCATCAGAAAGACTGGAAAATAAGGAGGTGGCATCGCCTTGAATGGAATTCATAAACAATAGTATACAACTATCATTGTTATTTACTCTGAGAATGGCACAATCATTCGAAAACACACGAAAATATTCAATCATCGTAACAGTTCCATCGCCATGGAAGAGAGGCAAATGATTCTTGAATTTATGAGGTAAAGGGTTTAGTGGGTGAGCGAACTTCAAGGGAGTGGGTACAAACCAAGGGGAATTGTTTAGAATGTTCTTGTTGAGTATAGATTAATCAATTAAATGATAAGCGACTGCACTTGCATGTAACCCAAAAAATAGGTTGTAATGTGAGTGTCTTGAACTCCTCATAATATCGTGCAGGTGTTGTGATACCTTTATAATTTCATGTCCTTCGAATGACTCGCTACCATGCCCATTATTGTAGTTAATGGCTGCACAGGTATACAATGACCAAACCCAATTTTTTGGACTGACACAATATTAACTTCAAACAGTTCTTCCAGGACCGACGCATATGTACAGCTGGTGCGTTGTCACTCTTTAGTAAATCAAACTAGACCAATAACAAAAATGAATAGGATCCCACTATGCCATATTGGATAGGATCCCACTAGACCAATTATTTCAACTTGTCAGCATAAACAATAGTCATGTGCACATCTAACCATTCTTTCGCTTAAAGGTGAAGGGACAATCTTGACTTTGTTTCCTGTAACAATCACCATGCATTCAACTTTTGGATATCAAAAATATTCGCTAGTAGAATGGAAAAATTGTACACATCACATTACTTTGCTTATTGTAGTGAATTTTGCAATTGAACAATATGACTCAATAATAACATAAAGTAACCCATATTCCAAATACCCCATCTATACTATCTCCAATTAAAAGAATGACCTTTGCAAACATGACAAAGAGTATACAATATGAGTGTATTTGAATATACAACTCAAGTGTGGTGGTGCAATCAAGGGTGCAGCAAGCCTAATGCAACTTCACTCATCAAATAACAACGTACAATCCTTGGATAGAGCATAATATTCTAAGTTATTATTCACATTCAATCTCTTGCAACATTGCAAACCCAAAAGATACAATTCTCATGGAAATCCTCTACTCATTCTCATTAATAGTCATATTCACATAGATTATATCTTGTGCTCTCAACATTCTTCTTGGCTCTTGGTCGACTCACTAACTATTGTCTATGATACATCATTAATTGTTTACCATGATTATCTCATTGACTCTTAATGGTTGTCGTTGTATTTATTATCTTCAAGTTGATTGTTCAACTCCCTTTGCAACTCTTCCCCTGCCACTTTATCACTTCACCTCCCTTTTTCCTACTCAGGTTTGTTCTCCATTGTTCAACATTCTTAGTTTGTGATGAGTTGTTTTACCTCAATGCAACCACCCTTATATGCACAATAATAAAATTCACCATGTGCACTCTCTTCATATTCCTCCATGCATGCTCTTCTATTTTCCATGTGCTCTTGCACCCAACCTATATTGTGCTCATACTAATGTCATCATAAACTATGTTCTTCTCTTCTAGTTGTCACACACTTCCATCCTCCATAACTAAACTTCATGTTGTATTTTGATTCTATCACATTCACACTTTTTCACCTTCACTTCTATCAATCGCACTTACATGTTGTGTACTTTGCCTTGTATTTTAGGATTCTCCTATATCAACTTATGATTGCAAATAAAACAATGTTTGTCCTCATGTTGGCTCGACACTCTTTGCAGTCATTTTCCCCTTATGAAGTATTGGATACTGTACTTCAAAAATCCAAGTGTTGCCCTCGTTTGACATATCCCTCCACTTCACCTAGTATTGCTTGTACTCAACACTCTCCATCTTAAAAACCTTCTCAACCAAAATTCTCTCAATGTCTTATGAATTCATCCTCTATGTTTTCTTCCACAAATCCACCTCTACACTTCATTATTTATCTTCATCATCCTCCATTTATATGAGTTCTATATCCATGTACCTATATAAGTCTACAACATTAAATATGGGTAATCTAAAACTCTTTTGGAAACTTGACTTCATATGCATTATCTGTAAATTTTCTTCAAATTTGAATTGGTCTAATATTCTTCATATTCAACTTGATGTACACCCCTCTAGGAAAGCGCTCCTTCCACAAATATATTGAGAAAGTCTTATACGCCAAATGACTTATCTTCATCATGCATCTATTCACTCATATTTTTTTCTTTTCTCTTTAAATGTGCCTTGGCACCATGCAAATACTTTCTCCATCTTGTTTGCAATTGCCTCTACATTGTTTCTCCTCATATTTGTTGGCAAAACAATAAAGGACATGCAACTCCTCTCAGAATTCTTCCATACTCAAATCTAAATGGTGAAAAACATGTTGAACTATTTACATAGTTGTTATATGTCAATTGAAAGTATATTAAACATGATATCATTGTTTCAACTTGTCTTCGATGAAGCACCTCAAAAATATCACTAAGGCTTCCATTCACTATCTCATTTTTTCCATCAATATGAGGGTGAAAAGTTGAACTATATTATAGAAACATCCCCATATTCTTCCATAGTGTATTCCAAAAATGACTTAAAAATTGGTATATCTATCCGAAGTGATTATTTTCAACAACCGATGCAATGGCACTATCTCCTTAAAGAAAACAATGTGCGGAAAGTTGCATCATCAGTTATCTTACAGTATAAGAAATGTGCCATATTGAAAACCTGTCAACCATAACAAACACAACATCAAATCCACATGTTTTTGTTAGTACATGAATAAAATCCATGTATATATCTTCCAAGGGAATCTTCAAAATTGACAATGTTGTATATTTTCATGTGATCTCACTCACTTCCTTAGTCATCCAGTAAATTTTGTATTGTACTAGACATTTGTTTACTTCCTTCATGCTTAGCCAATAATATCTCTCCTCCAATGAACCATGCATATTTTTGCATCCAAAAGGTCCTAAGCCACCATTGTGTAACTCTTGGATCAAGTTATCTCGCATTGATCCTTCAAGGATACATAATTGCATCCCCTTGAAAATAACCATCCTAGATGAAATAATCCACTTGTATTGTTTTGTCACATATCATTGGCTTCCTACACATCTTTGCAATCTATAGAAAATATTTGCCAACCTCATGCATATCCTTGATCTGTTCAAAACTAATTGTTTCATTCTCATTGCCACTAATGTTAGTGCTCTCCTCCTCCACACATTTGCAACCTTGTTCTCCTTCCCAAACTTATGAAACAATATAATTGTATATCTCTCCAAAAGTTTGACCTATCTCACATGTCGTTGAGAAAACATTATATGTGTATTGATGAACTTCAAAACCTAATGGGATATGTACAATATAAACTCATTTGGAAACAAGCAATGCATTCAATGCCTCAACAACTGCATAATAGCATAAAACTCCAAATCATAAGTAAATTACTTCCTTCTTTCTTGATTCAAATTCTCATTGAATAATATTATCGGCCTTCCTTCCCAACTCAACACTACACAAACAATTGTCATACTTGTTTTGCAATCAACCTAGAAATTTCTTTTGAAATCTAATGATGCCAACACATGTGCTTATGTTATCTTCCTTGTTGTCATCTCAAAATTGTATATGATCATTCCCCAACGAAATCATTGTGATTTCATATACTATCATCGATGTGCATATCATGTTGAATCTTGTTATGAAATTACTATAAAAATTAGCAATACCATAAAAACTTCTCACCTTAGTGACATTGCAAGGTGTGGACCAATCCAAAGTTTGTCTCCACCTTCTTTAGATTCATGTGCACCTTGTCATTAGGCATAATGAACCAAGGTACACTAAGTATTTCTTAAATAATTCACATTTCTTCAAGTGGTGCAATTGGTTATTCCTCGATGCTTTAACCACCTATCTCAGAGGTCGCAAATGCTCTACTTGTATCCAATTGAATATCAATATATAATCCAAGTAAGCAACCACAAAATTACTAATGTATGGTTGTAATACCTCTATCATCACATGCATGAATGTTTTCAACATGTTGATTAGTGAAAATAACATAAGCAAGAACCCATACAATTTATCCTTGACCTTGAATATTACGGTCCACCTTATGTCCTCTTATTTGAATACACTAATGACCAATATTTAAAATGAGATATGTTCATTAAGTGTCTAGTGTCATATAAAGTATCCATCAAATTTTATATTCTTGAGAGTGGAAACCTACAACTTATTTTGCTCTTACTCATCCATCAAGAATCTATACACGTCATCCATTGCCCATCTTTCTTTGGTGTGGTCAATGTTGGAATTACACATGGCTAAAGCTTCATAGTCATCCTTTTGACAACTAATAATTGACCTATTAATATAAATATGTTCTTCCCATTGGACTCATCCTATGTATTACTTGATTGAACATTGTCACACCTAGAATCAAGTCAATCGCCTACATTGTCTTCCTCTATGGTGATAATCCTTCTAGCAACTCTTTTCACACTATAGCATTGTTCTCTTCCAAAAACTCCTTCACTTCATCATGAATCTACCTCTTGTGACACTTTAATATCATGTCATGCTTGGCCACTTTATTTGGCACTAAAGTTTAACATTCCTTGATCTCCTTCGTCTCGCTTAAGAATTTATTCATTGACAATAAAAAAACCTCTTTCAACACTTCTTGTTTCATTGACAACAATTAGGAATTCCTCCCATCCTTGGTGATGGTGTAGTTATTTTGTCCTTTTTCATGCACTACACTCTTGACACACTTCCATGGCCTTCCCAACAACAAATGTAAAGCATCCACAATTACGATGTTGCATAAGACTTCAACAAGACATTCTCCTATGTGGAATGTCACCATACATTGATCAACCCCTAAGACTTCATACCCTTGATGAAACAAAAACCATCAATATGATTGTGAATATTTATGTCATGCTCAACCAATTACTCTATCATCTCGACTGTAATCATTATCAATTATGAATTTCCAATGCTTACATATAGATTTACACTTTGTTCTAAGGATATTCTTACTGAGTGATCGATCTTCCTTTGTCACTTCTTGTTGCTTCTCTAGTGCAATCGTCCCTACATGCATGATTAAAATATATACATGTTATTTTTTTGTTATAATTGTTGCTCGGTCTTTCGATGTCTTTACCTTTTCTAATTGGGTCCTTCATGTTAGATTTATCAAACCATGGTAAACATATTCAACACTCTAAAAGAATTCCTACATAAAATTAAACAATGGAAAACTTAAAGCTACTCAAAGCTACACTCTCTAATTAATGCTAGAATCTATAAACACATACTATATAAAATATATAATGGAAACATAATAAATTGACTATGAAAACATTTTACTATTTTTCATTACCTTTGAAAATGAAAATCCACTACATAAAACAATGAACTACTAATTGATGAACAAACAATTGAATGAATAAAACCTATACCCATACCTTCTACTTTATAGAGTAGAAGGTACAATGAATATAGACACATGCACAATAGCACCTTAACTGGAAATATTAAACCCTAACCCTAAAGTTCCTTCCTTTCATGGATAGATGAGCCTAAGTAAAGTGTGTCTCAATTGGAAATGAATTGAGGCATTCAAACATGCATCCTCCTAGAGATATGCACCCTAACTCAAATTGGAATCCACGTGCATGAGAACCTTGATTAAATAGGAAATTACATCCTCTAATTGTGAATGCAGATGCTAACTAAATCAAAACCAAAAATAGAATTGAACCAATAATACAAAAGTTATATAAATTAGAAAGGAATGCTCCTACACCCTCATTACTATTGTACAGAATTGTTGAAGGAGGGTTCTATGGAGCTATTGTACTGTTGTATAGAACTCGGTTGGAGGAGGGTCACTTTTCTATTGTACAGCCTTGCACACATCACACATGCCTTCTCCATATGCACCAAAGTCTCCTCTACTCATTGCCATTAGAGAAATTTTGAGGTAAAAAATGGGCCTCAAAACAAAAAAATGTTCTATCAACATAAACTTTAAAAGAACCAATCGGGTTCAAGATGATGATTTCAACCATACGGGTAAATATTTTTGGAGGGAAAGAAAAAAAAACTATTCTTTTTATCAAATTTTCAACTTATCTCCTTGTAGGTTGACTCAAATTTCAATCATAGGCACTCATTTGATGTGGAATTAAATTTATGCATCCAACAAGTACCTATTATGCATACATTTGATAGACCCATAGTGAGATAAAATGGATGCGAAAATTTAATTCCACATCCAAGGAGTGCCTAAACTTGAAATTTGAGTAAACCTGTAAGGACATAAGTAGAAAATATGATAAAAAAAAGTAGTGTTCCTTATTTCCCTTTGAAAATTCATAACTCTTATTTTATTATTTTAACAACTTGAGTGGGCCTAATGGTTAATAGTGTGTGTTTCCTCTTTGTAGGTCATAGCTTTGAATCCAGAGAGGGGTAGGGCATGTACACCTCTGTAGACTTAAGCAATCAAATCATTGTGTAGAGGGGGTATCATACATCAAATTAGTGTTGAGCTAGGTTATGACCTTAAATTTATATTATTAGTAGTAATTTCTTTAGTAGGTTGATTTTATGCCTAAAATATTCTCTAATGCATTAATGGCACTCTGTTGTCCACTTTTTGAGGTAATAAAAATCCAACACTCCCTCTTACCAAGGAAAGTGTCCTCTACCAAACACAATATGCTCCCTCTGCATATGGAATATCCCCTTTGCTAGGGGCTTGGTTAAATAGTTGACCATCAATGAATGTGAAGAAACATGAATATAGATCATTGCTTGCTTCTATACTTTTAACTCTCCTAAAAATATTCAAGGTGGAAACATTCTATACAAGGACACTGGTAAGCTACCAACTTTCTTTGTCCTTCATGCCATCTTCACTAGTCAACATCTTCTCAAACCACCATGAAATATTTTGGATTTCTTGCAATAATGAACTCATTTGTATATGCAGCCAAGATGAGTGTGAAATATCAAATAACGAATTGAAATCTGCAATAAACTCGGAAAATCCAAACATCAATACAAACTCATTAATATTGGAACCCAAAACTAGTGGTGCATGCATCAACCCATCCAAAGAAACTCCCTCTTCCTAGGAGAATCCTCTAACCACTGGAATAAGAGTCTAATCAAGGTCATCTCCTATTTGTTGAGAGAGCCCTTCTGTAACACCCTTATCCTAGTACTCTTCCATACTCCCATCAATTTTAATCAAGGAATCAATCACTAATTCCACAATCGGTTATGTAATTGTCTCCCCAAGGATGGAAGAACACTCCTTCATCATGGCTTCCTACCATATTTGTTCAACTGGATTTGCAAGTATCCTATAAAGGACACCTTCTTGTACTCATCTAGCCAAAATTTTACCAAATCCATGGTTGTTGTCTCTAATGGTGACTTGTCGACCATCAAACTTAGTCAAACACTGTGAATATAGCATGCAAGAAACTGAAACAAGACTCTTCATTAACTCGGGAACATATAATATAGAATCTAGATATAGAACATCACTTGAATACATTTGGAAATATATCGAGACCAATACCTTCACAAGATACATGGAATCATCACCCAACTCCACACACAACCCTCCCTCTTGCTCTTGAAACCTACTGAAGATATTTTTATCATAATCCATATGTTTATAAGCTCCACCATCCACATACCATCCATCACCTAAAATAGTGTTCGTGGAAAGATACAACATCATGGAAAAGGTTACTTTTAAGCATGGAAGTCAACTTGTCCATACCTAAAGGTTTTTCACTTCTTGCAAACTCTTTCTATTATTGTTTCTTTCCCTTGTCCTTCTTCATATCAGGACACAAAATCATAGTGATTGTGCTTGTCACACTTGAATCTTGGATATCACTCAAGTATTTCTTCCCTGACATGAAGAATATGAGTATTCCTCCTTATTCTTCTAAACCCTCCCAAGTCCTCCTTTCCTACCTCCTCTCCCCACCTTCTCGATGAGGGATAGGTATGGTACATCATTCTCGTCCATGTAATTGGTTGAGACTTGTAGTCTCATATCCTCTCCAATGAAAGCATCCCACAATTTCTCCAACTCGGGTAACTTCTTCAAACCATAAATAACTTGGACAAAATTGTATCACAGTTGGCTAAATCCATTAAAATAAATTTGAACTAGCCCATTATCCTCAACTATGTCCCCACTGCAACAATATGATGTCTCAACTCTATTATAGCTATGAGATAGCTCGTCACCATATCTATCTTTCTCATGCGGGTAGAATTCATCTTTTTCTTTAAGGGCATCTTCTTGGATATGTTCACACTTTAGTACAAGGTTACCAAAGCATCATGAATCTCTTTGGTAGTATTCCTCCTAGCAAGATGAGGGATCAGGTGATCCTTCACCTAATCCAATAAGGTTTGCTTCACTACCACTACCTTCTTGTTGTCTTTTGGGAGGTCTTTGGAATCTGTAAGCAGCATGACCACCTTCTCCACAAGGTACCATAAGTTTTCCATTTACATTGGGTTTCGTAATCTCAAATTCCACGGCACAAAATTGGAGGCTCCCTCCATCAAGTAACTCTCTCTCTTATTGGGAACAACCATTACTATATATCCACTAAACAATATTCAATCTCCACTCATTGGATCAACTAAGGTTTAACACCCCATAGCCCTTCTTAGGTCTACGTGTTGATCACTAGCATAGATCTGATTTAGTTACTAAATATTGGACATACTACCCACTAAAACACTATGATAACTCTCTATCCCAAACAAATTGCCTCTCTATACACAGAATCTGGAAGATTTCAAAAATTGGGCTATAATACTATGTTAGACTTTCCCAACCCATGGTAAATAGATTCAGCGCTCTAAAAGAATACCTACAGTAAACTAAACCATAGAAAACTTAAAGCTACTCAAAATTTCACTCTATTATAATGCTACAATCTATAAACCCATACTATAGAAAATATATAACATAAGCAAAATAAATTGACTGTCCAAACCTGTTACTACTTTTCATTACTTATAAAAATAAAAATTTTCCATAGGAAAACAACAAATTTCTAACTATTGAACTGAAAATTGAATGAATAAATCAAATATCCATGTCATCTCCTTTATAGACTAGAAGGTACAATGAATCTAGACACATCCACAATAATTCCTTAACTGGAAATATTAAACCCTTGCCCTAAAGTGTGTTCCTTGCATGGATAAATGAGCTTAATTGAAGTGTGACTCTATTGGAGATTAATTGAAGCATGCATACTCCTAGAGATTTTCACCCTAACTTAGAATGGAATATACATGCATGAGTGCCTTTCTTAACTAGGAAATTGCATCCTTTGATTGTGCATGTAAATACTAACTAAAGCAAAACCATAAATAACACCAAATTGCTAAATATAAAAGGTATCTAAAGTAGAACTAAAGTGAGAATGGCGCATGCACGCTTTTGGCATAAATGCAACCTCTATCTCTCTCTCCATAAATGCTCATGCACTCTCATTTTTGTTATATGTAAATTGCTAGAGGATGGATACACAAAGTTGTTATACTATTGTATAGAAATCTACTAGAGGTGGTTTGCCTCACTACTGTACAAACTTACACACGTCACACATGCCTTCTTTGTATGCACTGAAATATCATCTACTCATTGATGTCATTAATGGCACTCTACTATACACTTTATGAGGTAATAAATATCCAACACTTTAATCATTTTCATGTGCACCCTCTCTTTGTGGACACTCAAATGACTTGTGTTCTTCTACTCCACATGTATAACAATGCATTTTCGTCACTAACCACCATTACTTCTTATTCATCATCTAAAATTTCATGACCTCTACTTATGCCTTTTCTTGTTGCATCATTTTATTCTAACTTATCAATTTTGTTGTTGCATGCATCTTGCACCTACAGTGTGGAATTGCAACCTCTACTTATAACTTATGCAATTATACCATTACCATACTCTTTCTATTGGAGTTCTTGAGTAATTTCATTTCCACATTTAACCTAGATGATATGTCTCCTCCACCAAATGTATTTTATATAAATTGATCTCATGTTGAACTACAAATTTCAGGCAATTTACACACCTTGACACAATTTGGTCTTCGTCCTCCTCATGACCAACTCAAATCAATATTTCGTATAACTCTTATGTGTACTCTTATACACTTTTTTCATAGATTTTGCAACTTTCTTAATATTTTTTTTTTCTAATCAACAAGGAAGAATTTATTTCAGAACTTAAAAACTATCTTGCTCCAAATTTGTATCTTATTCTTACTCTTCACAATTCACTCACACTGCATGAAATCCCACCATCTTGCATTTTGTCCCCGCTTCTGCTCCCTTTCAAGTTCTTCAATCTTTTCAAATTTGAAGTATTCCTCCATTTCATTGAGCCATTATGTCAAATCCTATGCTTTCACGTTCCTCCATTACAAGAAACTTTAATCTCCATTTCCATTTTGTTCTCCAACAACCTTCCAAGTTTCCCTACAACATCTTCATATTTGATTCATCATCATCATGTGCTTCTTCTTCTTCCTTTTTGAAATGAACAAAGTTCATTTACTAAATATGAAATGAAAAAGTCGGTTCATAAACTAAAAATCCAAAATATATAGGATATTATAAAAGAATCTATACAGATTAAAATAATGTATTGAATGTGTAATACAAAATATGATTTGCAATGACCTACATGATGGTATATATACACATTGATAGATCACGAGGTGACATATTACAACGAAGGGTTATGACCCTTAGTTACAATGTGTCACTTCATTTATTATTATTATTTATTTGATGTTTATTTATGTACTTGTGTTCATTACATTTCCTATCCATTCAAAGATGTTTTGTCCTTGAAGCATTTTATGGAAAACACTATGCCTTTGTTCTAGCCTACAATATTTGTCATAATTCATCGTTCTTGAGGTTGAAGGCACAAGACAATATGATCTTCGAAGAGTTTAGCATAATTGTCAAATAGTAAAAGGGATAACCACCTTGAATCGATCCTTTGTGGAACTATCCATTTATAGATCTCCCAATATGATCTTTTTGTATTGTAATCCCCAAGTTGACTTCTATTTTCAGACCAAATTGTATTGGAATTAATATTCATTGAAACATAGCTTGAATATTGTCTTTGTTCTAAGCGATGTTAATACACGGACCAATTAAAGTATCAACTCTTGGTATTAGGATGTTGATAAGTTGTCTTTGAAGCATGAATTTTCCTTATCGTACTTGTAATGTTTTCATGATTCACTTTTAGTATCTTGTCTTCTTCATGCACATGTGTTTCTTTGTCGACTACTAGTTTTTATTAGTAAAGACACTCAGATTTATGTCATTTGTACTTCGACTTCTAAAACTATATTTACTTTAATTGGATTTTCATCTTTCTAAATTTGATTTCAATTGAATCTTTATTGGTTCCTTTCTCCATGTTGGGTTGTTATATTCTATGCAGTGAAAGTCTAGTTGAGGTGGATCGACTAACAGTCGAAGTTGAAGGAATTGACAGCAAGACGAAGGTTGAGGTGGTTCAACCGAGTAAAGTTGAAGTAGAAGATATCAGAAATAAGTCGAAGGTCAAGGTGGTTCGACCGGCTAAATTTGAAATCGAAGACATTGATATCAAGTCGAAGAAGTCAATCGATAAGAGGTCAACAAATGGGCATGTGGCAACCGACTAAAGACCAAATGAAGTTCGACTGGTAATTTGACTTGGTAGTGTTTATGTTCCGGTAGTTGCGGGAGGTATTAAGCTCCACGTGTAACCTTTGACTAGAATGGAATATTCCAGAAACAAGGGAAACCCTAAACAAATGTGTGAAAACCCTAGAAGACAAGTCAACCTAATAGAATAAATAATATTAGAATATTATCTTCTAGAAAGACAAGTCGTCTCCATAGGAAAAATATAAACAGAAAATATAATTACCATAAATTCAAGTCGACGCAGCCAAAAAATTCACTGGACAGATTAAAATAAATAGTGGGCATTTTAGCTCATTTCTACACCCAGTCAGAGCACAAGTATTGTGGAGAGATGTAGTTTCAGTTGAAACTACAACTACAAGGAGGAATAAGGGTGTATGTTCATCTCTTGGTCTTGGTCTCTCTCTAAGTGATGTTCTTGGTGATATTCTTGGTAACTTGGTCTTGGTCTCTCTCTAAGTGATGTTCTTGGTGATATTCTTGGTAAAATTATTTGTGTTATTCTTGGTGATATTCTTGGTAAAACTATTTGTGTTATTCTTGGTAATACTCTTGGTGATATAATTTCTAAGTCTGGTGCAAGTTTGAGAGAGAAGTGCAGTTGTACCTGCTGCAGTTGTGTATGGTTGATGCAGACCCCCACCCACTCCTAGGGCCTACGTGACCTCCCAGTATAGGATCGATCGACTTCAGGAGCTGAAACAGCTCACAGGCTCCTTTTGAGCCCTCAAATTCACTACATAGGCCTTAAAATCCCCTTTCCCGAATGCAAAATCCACTTTTCAGGGGTCCTCGAGTACTAGCAAATCCTCCCTAGGAATCGTGGGCCAAACCTATATTATCCACATAATTTCAAACTTTGGAGATATCCATCTTCGGGAGTCTTAACCAGAACAGGACTCCAATCCTTCCGAAAACCTTATTAACGGAGTGTCGAACCACAGCAGGGATCGACGGCTCATAGTGTTCGCTCCAATCTACAATAGGAATTTACTTCATGAATTCGGCTTCAGCAATTCTTCATGCTCGAACACACATTGCTCCCAGAGTGCCAAACTAGTGGAGGTAGA
>CBVK0100721308.1:0-10951 GCA_900067695.1 Picea abies
GATCGGTCTCGGCATTCCTGCTGAACCGCTCTTCCGATCTCACTGAGTTAGAATGGAGAATTTAGAAAAGTAGGTAAGTGGAAGATCATGGTAGTATGATTAGTATCAAAATCCCTTTTGATTTGAATTTTGATTGCATTGACTTGGTAAAGTATCCTCTTCATTCCACCATAATGATAATATTGGAAAGGTAATGTTGCAGTATGATCTATTGCTTAACATATTTGAATTAAAAGTTGTGATTTTAGCATGGAAGTAATTTATGAATTAATTGTCTCTCATTATGATTAGAAAAGTATGATTATATTTATCCATCATGGAGGAGCAATAGTAAAAAATAATTTGATTATCATGAAATATTAATAATAATCGTGACATTGGGTTAATAAAATATATCCCTACTTCAATTCAAAAACACAATTTTATGGTGGAAAAAAAAAATAATCAATAACTTGACACAAACCACTCAAATTAAACCCAATTGACTGTATTTTTAGATAGCATGCTTATTTAAGAGTTAAACATGTCACTTGCGAGAATTGAGCATATTATTATATTAGTGTTGTGCAACTAGGTAAATTAATTATGAGAAGTAATTAACCATATAACTAAATTTTAAAGAATAGATAGATAAATTGTTATTCCAATACTACTTAATTTTATGCTATCTTGATATATTATTATACATTTGGGAAAAGTTGTGATACCCTAGGCTGGACCCCAATTGTAAATGTACATATGTTTTATAGTTTGGTGAGCCAGGATGTTTTGGGCAAGAGTGCCTTTGTATATATATGTTTTGAGATCAGAGTGCCTATGTGATTTAGGTCAAGGAGCCTATGAGTTGAAAGTCTAATGAGACTAGCAAATGTAATATGTAATCACACTTGATTATATTAATAAAATACATCATTGATGCAGACCAAGTCAGACGAAAGAGTATGGCAGGATAGGAATCTACGAGAGGGAAAGGGGTAAGGGATTGAGAAAAGGGGCTAAGTCAAGGGGGATTAATCCAAGGAATAAAATAATATTATGTCCTAATTCATGTAATATAATTTTATCCTAATTTAATAAACGTTGGGAAAAAATTACCAAGTGAATTCAAAGCAAGTTCTTAGAGTGACAAGTGTCAACATAGGAAAATGAAAATATAATGTGGGGAATTAGTCTAATTTCCATCATTCACTCATTCCTTCCATCATCTGTACCTTGGATAGAGAGTACAAGTTGAAGCTTATTGTTACCTAGTAAATCCTTGGTGGTTTGGGCTAAAGAACCAGCCTGTCAGAGATGTGGAGCATTTTCCTTGGGTGGGAGAATTGTTGGGATAGGTTTCCCTATGTGATGGCCTCGTGGGTGTTGAGCTCTTAGAGAAACCTTGTGCTCAAAGTGCTACAAATATCAGATACATCATAGTCAACCTACTTCTTAATCTTAGAAAGAAAGTGGGACAATTGAATGATTGTTAAGCAGAGAAGGGGTACACTTCCTATGGTGGGATAGGATATGGGGAATGAAAGGATATGATATGGGAATTGTTGTTGGATTTTTTGCGTGGGCCTATCCTTTATTTTGTTATTTTTTAGACCTTAGTTTGGACTAGGATGGGTTTTCCCTGGTGGATTCATAGCCCTAGCTCGGGGGTGACCTACTGTTGAGAGTGTATGAACAACAAGTCTATAGATGGGAGGAACGTGTTATTTCTACATGCACTTGGTGATTTACAAAAAAATATAAGTGTTCTTTTATGCACATTTATATGTTGATTAATGTGTATTCTTATGTTAAGTCTTTTTATGTAATTGTACATAATTATTCATGATTGTGGATGTTATTGTTGGTTCTACATCATTTTTTCCTACGAAGGTCATGTAGTTAATAATTGGTATCAAAGGAAAAATACAATTTTGTGTGGCATGTCACAGCTTGGAGGATGGGGATGTTACATTGTGGTATCGATGCCATAATTTCAATACTAGTCCTACATGGGCCATTTGTCAACACGAAGAAGCTGAATTGCATAAATTAAATCTCAGAGGATGTTTGGAACAAGTTTTTCAAAATTACTTCATGAAATGGGGTATATTTATGACGAATTTGAGGGAATTGAGCCAGAGGTTAAAAATCCCTAATTTTAATCTCAGAATCAACAATTTCGGGCTTGTAATTAGTGGAATTTTGGAGTTACAATGAAACCATGGAGAAATTGGGTAAAAATCATTGATTTATGAAGTTGAATTTGTTGGGAAATTGATACAGAAGTGTCAAATTTCTAGTGCAATAGTCAAATTGACATGCACAGGGTGGAATTTATTTCAAGGAACCCAAATTACATAGTTCCACAGAGGCTTTTGTGAAAATTTTGAAATTATACATTTTCGGAAAAATTGGAAAATTTTGCAAATTCGGAAAATTTGGGTAATTTTATGTACCATGACGTGGAGGACATGTGGTAGTGATGTGGAAGAGGTGACATGGACTACCAAAATGGTAGGTTAATATTGGTATTTGGTGGCATGATGCAAAGGTCTATAGTGCATGTGGTGGGTCTAGTTACTGACATGGGAGCCACATGCAAATGGTAGTATAGCTCAATACCATAAACCACTATCACATGGGAAGTGAAGTAGTTTTTCTCGGGACCTTCTATGATGAAAAGCCATTAAAATCATGCCACATCAAAATATTTTTTAGAATGTTGCACCCCAATGGGTGTTTTAACACCCGTGCACATTTGGGATGTGACATGGTCTATCCACCCTCGATCTTGTCTAATCTCCATCATTGGATTGGGGAACAAGAAATTTCTTGTGCCAAGGTAGAGGTGTGGGATGGGACCCTCCTGTCCTCATGACTAATGAAGAGATGCCATGTGGATACCTAAAATATAGGGTGGGACCCATGTTTCATTCAAATTCATAGGTGTGTCAGCTGGGAAATCAGTACAGGGGGGCCTGTAAAATATTAATATCTTATTAATGTTTAAGGTCAGCATAAAAGGAAAGGAAGAGAGAGATAAGGGAAGGAGGATGATAAAGGTTGACAAGGCAGGGCTAGGAGGGTTACGATGGTGACATGGAATCACCTTAGGGTGTGATGTGGACACCTTAGGGTGTGATGTGGACCCAAAATTCCACATCAGTAGCCACGTAAGCAAAGATGCCACATAGGAAAAATTGTCCTATAGTTTCAAAAAAAAAACTCTGGAGCCATTTTCTTATTTTATCCATAACTAGAGCATATTAAGTCAGATTGAGCTGAAACTGCTAGGTTTTTTCCATACTAAGGAGAGCTACAAAAATTCCTGAGAGGGCCATTAGCGAATTATGCTCTAATTTTCCATAAAATGCAAATTACATATTTTTCAAAATCAAGGCCAAGCTTAGTGGGAGGAGGAAAGTTACCGCTAAAACTTATACACAATTTCAGAAAAGTAGACATGAAAGTACCATGTGAAGGTATTGGAAAAATTCTAAGCAGTTTGGAGTGCAGGTGCCAAAATAGGGCAAAATCCACTATTTCGGGCCACTTTTTGGGGATTTTCAGAGCAGGAAAATGGTCCTCAAATGACAAATCTAGGAACAAAATTGTATTTAAAATTTTTTTACTCATCAAGCTAGAAAAAATGGTTTAGTGAATTTTTTCCAAAAGTGCACAGTTTAGGAGATAGCCAGTTTGGCTAAAAATTCTCTGGAAAAAGGGGTGAAGAAGGACATAGTTTTCATTTATAGATTTCTTTAGGTTTTTACTAGAGCATCATATTGAAAATGCAAGAGTCAGTATGAATTACCTATCATTATCATTATATATGTCTCATACAAACGTTTCTTTGATTCCTGAAATATTTACTTCTACAAGTGGAAGAAGTTGATGTCAGGGATTAATTGCACTAGAATGAAAAGTATACAAAAGGGGTAAATTAGAAATATTCATATGACTATAACATGCTTCTTAGAATTTAAAATTGAGAAATGAGATAGTCGATGGAAAGGTATTTGATAGAGGAATCTAGATATTCACCAAGAAATGTGAATTGAACAATAAAATTCACAAGCAATCAGAAAGACAAATTCTAGTGCACTTTGTTATAACATCAATTGCCACCATTGAAGCATTGATGATCTTATTGTACCAGTACTTATTCTACTTTCCGAAAAAAAATTCCCCATACCTTCTTGAGGTATTCTAAACAAAAAAAAATTGGAAATTATACACGCCTTGGAAGTTATGCAACATGTGTATATGTGGGTTTCCCAAAGGAAAGTCAAATAGATGTTAATAAATTCTTAAAAAAATTATTTTTTCCTTAGTAAAATCTGAGTTACGGGTTTGGTTAGTTTCCTATCTTCGTTTACCCATACTCAACTATCTCTAAACAACTAGAGATGGCTTAAATAGAGGATTTGGTCTAAAGAGAAATGTAATGATTCGAAGCATATCACAGAAAACAATAGATTGGTTATCCCCTCCATGTGTGTAAGCCCATATACCTCCCATTTATATTGGTTCTTGATTTGGAAACCCTTGTTTCCAATCTTCTTTGAGCACCTTTCTCTCTGACTGGGGGTTTCCTTATATCCTCCTTGAGTCTGTTAGTGAATCAAAGGTCGACACCAACCTTAATAGTAGGAGCTTGGGTGGAGGGACCCAAAATCTTTTCAATAGGGAAGTGCCACAACAATACATGTATACAGTGTAATTTACAGACCGTTGAATATTTATAATATGCTCATTCCTTCGAAACTCTATGTTCATAGTGTTTAATATGTAGTTACTTAATATATGTTGTTTACAACACTACTTGCATTGATTTTGTTTAGTATTTAATAGAACTAATGGGTAGTTATTAGTATAATGATCCAGGAGGATCCAGGAATGCTTATAGAGGTCCAAAAAGATCTAAAACATTCACAGAGGTCTAGAATAGATCAGAAATGATCAAAATCCAAATGATTCAAATCATCCCTAAAATTCCATCACTGCATAGATCTCATTTTCATCTTTCCAATGACACAAATGACAAGTCAAACAGAGTTCGTATGAAAACGTTATAAGTGGTCAAAGTTTTAGTCAAAGTTCAAAGTACATATTAGGGACCTAACCTCCCTAACCCCTCACGTAGGTAGTTTTATAACTCTTTAATTTCTTTGGGATATATCAAAGAAACCCGGAGGTAACCAAAAAACAACTTGCAGGCTGAAATCTAGCCCTTCCAACCCAGAGAGGGATCTCTCATAGATTTTCAATGAAATCAAAGGCTAGGTCATTAGTAAAAGAGAATATTTATGATTTTTTTGGCCAAATAAAAAGGAAATCCATTGGGAATGGAGTCCAAATAGTAAAAATGATAAATATCAATGACTAGTTGATGAGTATTCCAAAGAATAAAGGAAATCTAGACAATGTTCTACAATGAATATATCAGTTATAGCATGGTAGCAGAAATGAAGAAATCAACATCCCATTACATCAAGAGCATCTATCTATGGATGAATTCTTGATATAAATTTAGAGGAATAATAGACAATGGCAAATTTATATGAACAAAGCACCAAAGTAAAGATGAATTCTGAACATACAATCTGAGAAAAATGAATAAGTATTTAAATACACATGAGATGGAGAATATAACAAGGATGAATTCAAAACATATATCAGTTTAAATACCAGAAGACTTACATAGAAATGATAAACAGAGAAAAATATCACATAAGAAAAAACATACTATAAAACATCATCGGCATGAATTTATGCTATGAAAACACTCTGTACTTATGTATTGATATCTTATTAATCTCATAAATAAAATAAAAAAATACAATACAAAAGAGTTTCCTTCTCTCCAGTCCCCCTTTGATAATCAAAATTACAAAAATATATAGGAATAATTCTTCCTCAAGCTGATGAGGTCGAATTCAACCATTTTCCTTCATTTTTGGATCTAGTTACAACAAAATAGGAACAAACTCAAAACTACCTGCTAAGAAATAGGAATCAATTTGTTGGAAAATAGGGGTCAAATATAACATCATATCTCTCGAATAACAATAGTTGTTACAAAAATGGGAGAGGTTTTTGGAGATGAACTCGTTCTTGAGAAAATCCTCTTCCAGTTTTCAAAAATTATCCTCCATATTCTAGGCATCCACGCCCAAATATAATAACTAAAACAGGAAATCATTAAATATTTAAATCTGAAAAATAGGATGAAAAGATCCCTTCAAATCTCCCAAAATATGACACTTGTGAAAAACCTGAGAGGGGATTTTGTTATTGGGTCCCTTCTTGAAAAAATGATCTTTGCATTTTTCAAAAAACATCTCCAATTGTTTGAAACATGATCTTGAAGTTGACTGCAAAAACAACGTGCCCTGTAGACTTTGCGTAGCGAGGTTGCATAGTGAGGGTTCTTTTCTAGTGTTCTTCATATGGTTGATCACTACAAGCTGTCTAGAGGTTGGAACTATTTTTTCTAACATTCCAAATGATATTTATGACTTGTATAAACATAAACCTCCATTCCAAACATGATCGTTTACTCCAATCTTCAAAAACACAAAACTAATTTAGAGCCACAAAACATTAAATTTAACCCCATGTGTATAGCTTGCATAAATATATATTTTATGAAGCCACTGTGTTGTTCTCAGCCTATCATGAACATCCAATATGAATTTATTATAATGAATTCTCATTTTCTTCATCAATTGTAACCTACAACACTTGTGTAGCATGTTGACGCAGCTCGTTGTGCAACTGTGAGCTACAACACTTGCGTAGTGTGCTTGCATAACGAAATTTTTGTAGTTGGTATATTTTTATTTTACTCAAACAATAAATTGGGTCAAGTTGAATTTTTTTCAACAAATTAATATCATCATGATTCTTCTACTGGAGAAATTTGGGAAAAACCCAGTTCATGGATCTCGAGAAAATTCACAAATGGTTGTAGATAACGGTGGCTCATTTCTCGAAAATAATGAAGCATTTTGACATGAAATTAAGTGAGCTTATTCATATTACCTCATGCATCTCCTATAAAACTTTCATGGAAAATGAGCAGACGATTTAAGAGTTATGATAAAAATACACTTGTGCAATGAGCTCGGTACGCAACTGGAAACTATAGCACTTGCATAGTGTGTTATCACTATGTAAGTTTCGTTTTCCCCTATTTCCATGAAACCCGCATGCAAACCTTTTTCATATGGTTAAAATTTTATTTCCAAATTCTAATGAAATTTGAAACACCTTGGAATGTACTTGATCATAGCTTCAAAAACAATCCCCATGCAACATATCACAACACCCAAAACTGATTGTTGTATATTAGGGTTTTCATGTTTTCTTACTTATACATAGCTAAATATAGGTCATGTTTATAGGTTTATTAAGGGACTCTAAGATATATGCAATTCATCAAACAAAAATAACCCCTATGCTTTCTTCCAAAATGAGGATACATCAAACCCTAACCAGATTGCAAAACTAGGGTTTCTATGTACTCTGATTTCTTTCATATGACATATGGAAGAAGTGTTGCAAGGTGGAAAATCATGCCTTTAATAACTTGGTATGTTGGAGATATGACATGACTCAATAAACTAGAATTGACATGACATTAGAACAGACAAAGAATAGGACAAGTGACTTTACCCTAGTACATTATATGTGCTAACATTTGGCTCCTACTAGGGATGATGTCCTCTTTGTGAGGTGACAAAGAACCCAAAGACCAATGCCTGATCCATTTGGTTGATCCCAAAATTTTGTGCAACTTGCAAACTATTGTGCTCTAACCTGTGACCTTCTTCAAATGAAAACAAACCCACTCTTCAATATGAAAACCCAAACTGTACTATGAATGTTGCAAACTAAAAAATGAGTGTCGAAACTGAACCAAAAACTGTTGAAAATGATGTTCAACCCTGTGAGCTTATTCAGACACACTCCTACTCTAGGCTGCTAAACACATTTTCAATCAAGTGAAGTCAAATAACCAGTGCAACCAAGTAAGTATCTTATCCACTATTTGAACTCTTTGCATGCTTTTACTCAGAAAGAAAATGAACGGTATCTATGGTGGCAGCTCAAACAACAACTTGACTGAAACCCCAAAACTCATATTTTCTGAACAATTATATCCACTTAATAACCTCAAACAAATCCCCAAAATTTCTCTCTCTGATGTCTCCAACAAATATGCAAAAGGACCTTGAGAAACATGATTAAATTCCCCTTGTCGCTCACCAAAGAGGAAGGGGAAGCCTACATCTGGAAAAAAAAAATGTTCATAAACATAAGGAAATATGCCATCCTTTTCCTCCGCAGTGTTGGCAGCCAATTCACATTTTTCCACTGTCTCATAAGATGCCTACACCAATTTTTTGCAAACCTCAATTTTTCATCACAATTCTCAAATGAAACGACACTTTTATTTTTTGCGTTATTTGCACACTTGATTTCGTTTTTGTTTTCACGACTGTAAGCATTAAAACTTGGTCTTTCGAAGTCACATTAAAATCATTATGGAATTGTCGTTATCATTCTTGACGATATGCCCATTGCATTTACATTTTATTTATCATTATGCAGTTGGCAAAACCCTTTTGGTCTATACTCATTTGACATTCTTTGATTGATTATGTAGTTTCATTTCATGAGTGATTGGTTTGTGATGCATTGGCAATTGGTTTCACATGTTATTTGATCATTTCACTTTGCACATTGGTTTCATAAAAGCACATAGGTGTTATGATTAAACCCTTGGTATATATCTTTTAATATGACACCTAGTTCGTGTTATCAAAATCATTGGCTTGTTAATTATATGAAAAAGCATTGGTGTTATGATTTAAACCCTGGTGTGAATCGTTCTATACACCGCATGTCGCATGGTTAAACAATTGCTATTGGTTTCGATTTGGGTGTTTAAATCTATGGCATAACTTTGAATGTGCACATTGGTTTATCCACTTACCAAAGGTTTCAATGGATTGATTGAAATGGCATAGTTATAACGCATGTGCGTTGTGATTTGTATAGTTGAAAGCGTCGGCGGTTGTACCTTGGTAATGACTATTCTGCATGGCCAGCAAATAGCTCCACCACCTTCACACGATGTCATTAATGTTACTCCTATCCCTGTTTCACCTCTATTAGCCCGGGTAAGCCTTCGGGCGTTTTGTTCCTATGTATGCTGCATTCAAACCCCGCCTCTTTCACCGTGTGCTTGGCTCCATGGTACCGATGGTGCGAATTGAGCCGAATGGTAGCCAAGCCTTGCTACTGTTCGACAATGCCTGGAAATATTTAGAGGATAGAGGTTGGCTCACCTTTGTTCAGTGGTTCGAGGGTTTTAATCTATTTGTTGCACAACAGTTCGCCCTAACTTTTGATGGCTATAGGGCCAAAGTAGGCAACATTCAGCTTGATCTGAATGAGGAGTTCATTAGCTCTTCTACAGGGTTAGCAGCCACGGGCCAACGTTGGTTTAAAAATTCTAAAGTGGAGGAGATGCCATGGCCACTACTTTTCACCTCGTGTAAGGTCACATCTTGTGACAGAGGTATACCGATATCCATGCTTAAACCAAGATGGCATGATCTTTTTATGGTGGTTAAACAATTCATGACCTGTGAGGGTCGGTATGGACTAGTTTTTCTCTACCACCTTCGTTTGTTAATGATGTTTATGGGTTATCCATTCAATATGACTTTTTATTTCTAGCGAAGTCTTTATAAAATGGAAAAAAGGTTTAAAAGAGAACAGGACGATAGTATCTTGTTCCACCATGGCCTAATCAGACTCATCGTTGTTCATAACTTAAATCTCCACGGTGATAGTTGGCAAGCTTTTATCTTTCGGAATGGTTTTGCTAATGCAGAGCCCGTCCAAGTTGACAAGCCTGTGGTTAGTGAAACCAAGGTCGTGCCACCCGTGCCCTTCCATGTCCTACTGCCCTCTCCTAAAACCTCGATCGACCCTGATATTGACTTACCCGATGTCTTAGAAGACAAGGTGGAGGCTATAAAAAAGCCTGTGACCAAAAGGTCAAGGGAAACCCTGCTGTTGATGACAAAGGTAAAAAGAATGCTCGACTTATCTCAAAAATGGCTAGGAATAAGCCTAAACCTAGTGTTGAGCAGAAGCCCATAGTCCTCAGTGAAGACTCAGGCACTGAAATCGAACGCTTCCTAGCTAGTGAGTACCCTTACTCTCGAGGTTTGTGCTCCGAGCCACCCTATGATTTAGTTTCTAATCTACCCCCTTGCCTAAGGAACAATCCGAGCTACCCTGGGATCAAGCTACCTAACCAAACCCTCGGCAATGTAACCAAACCCTCACCTACATTTTCGAAGCCCAGACAGTCGTCATGTGACCAATGTGATGTGTGGTTGGAACGATACTATCTAGATGTTCCCTTATTACAGTCGAAAATCCAATCTTTGGAAAACCAAGTTGCAGTGTTGACCAGGCAAAGGGACAAGCTTCAAGCAAATGATAGTAAGCAGAAAACCACTGGTTCCATCATTTTTAGGAATGTTGAATCGGCTACAGTCATCATCAATTCCAAAATGTCATGATCAAGCTGTCTGCTCGTCATCCAGGTATGAATTTAGGTATCAATTTCATTTTGTGAATTGCTAGGATTAATATAATGATTTGAGTTTGGTTTTCAAATATCTCTGTCTATTGTTCGAAAGGACTCTGTTATAGCCTTATCGAAAAAGGTTAAGTTGTTCATCCTGTACATTGTTTTCGTTTTGCTAAAATTAAATGAGGTTATGATTTGGTTGAATGATTTGGTCATGCCCAGTTTAGCAATTGATTGGTTTTCGTTTGTTTTGATTCGTCTGACTATTGGTGTGAGTTAACAAAATCAATGGTTTTCTCTCACTTGGATTTGGTTGGTATCTAATATGAACAGGAGGTTTTCATGCTAAAA
>CBVK0100721326.1:0-12092 GCA_900067695.1 Picea abies
TCCACTCTCCCAGTTGACGGACGGTCATTTTCGCCCGTCAACAGGTCTAGGGCCCTCTGCTTTCCTATCTCCAACACTCATAACATAATTAACACACATAAATATTACTCTTTTATATCAGGCTAGTGGAGGAGCAAGTTCTGACCAACATGGAACACTCTTGATAGATAGTCATGAACTTGCACCCCAAGGGGATTTGGCTACAGAATGGGACAGATACTGCAGGGATTTATCAAGAATTGGTATATTTCTGCAGGATGAAGATGATGAACTTTTCTAGACTAGAGGTGATCAATCTGGAGTTGTATCAGTTAAGAATGTCTATAGAGCTATAGAGAGGATTAAATGGCCGATTCATTTAGGGGGATGGAGAAAATATTTATGGACTTGGCATATTGCTCTAAAAATTAAACTTTTCTTGTAGCTTGCAATGGAAAATAAGATTCTCACTTGGGACACTCTACTTTCCAAGGGTTGGGAAGAGCCTAGCTACTCTATATTATGTTCTAGGGGACTAGATTCAATTAGTCACTTGATGATCACCTGTGTATTTAAAAGGAAAGTGTGGTCCCAGATCTTAAAGGTCATTAATATAATAAATGATTGGGAGGGCACTAACCTGATTATATGTTATGATAAGTGGATCTCACAGACTTCATAATTTTCTACTCTGCCAGTTATAGTTTGCTGGAACATTTGGATGGAGCGTAATAGAGCCATTTTTTAGGATAGAAACCCAATTGTTGAATCAATTTTTTTTTAAGTCTTATGGCTCTTTTAATATACCATCAGTGACTATGCAGGTGACTCTACCTCGAACCATTCGGTCTATTCAAATGACAGGGGAAACTGTGGGTTATTTTGATGGAGTTACACTAGCAAATGGTACAAATAGTGGGGTTAGGGGAGTGATTAAACTCAGTGATAAGTCCTCCATCACATGGACTTGTAATTGTGGCCCTGACACCAACACAAGGGAAGAATTCCTAGGAGTTCGGGAAACTCTCCTACTGGCCCTAAGATTGGATATCTACAATTTACAAGTTCTGGGAGTCTCAAAAATAATTATTGAATAGTGCAACAACAGAGGGAAGCTATAGGTAATTTCTCTAAATTGCTAGAAGGTCCGATTTAGAGAGCTAATCCAATTTTTCAGCAAGCTCAACTTTAGTCATATCTACCGAGAATTTAATATGGAGGCTGAGAAACAATAAAAAAAAGGTGCTCAAGATACCAGAAGGAAAATTATTCTATTCACAATGGGAAGATGGAAATGAAGGGCCTACTATGGCTATAAATATATGAATTATATTAGAGCATCTACTTTTGGAGACATGAACTTTTTGGTATTTTTGTCTATGATCAATCTCATGTAACTGAGGTTAGGAATGCTTCTAACACTATAGGAGAAAGTAATTGATGTGGATTTTTGTGTAAGACAGTATTCATCTGATATACTTGTTGTCTGAATAGGAGGGAAGAACAAAATTTCCTGGAAATTTTGAATATTATCAGCATCTGTAAACAATTATATATTTTATATAATAAGAATTTTTTTCACTTGAAAAAAATAAAGTCTTAACAAAAAAATCTTACTTTTTGTCCAACCTAAGTTAATTTTTTCTCAAATTACATGAGTATAAGTGTAAGTGATAAGCAATAACAAAAAAATCTTACTTTTTGTCCAACCTAAGTAGAAAGTTTCTCAAATTAGTGATAAGCAATCTATAGTTAAATGCATATTTCTTTTTACTAACTATGTTTTTGGTGTTTTTTCGTAAATTCACTAATGTTTACAAATTTAAAAAATAATAACTATTTTATAGTTTTTTTCATAATAACATATAGTTTTTATGTTAAAAAGAGTTGTAGTCAATTTGGACAATTGTGAAATACAAAAAATTTAGAATTAAACTTTGGTCAAAGCCATATGTCCAAAATATATAAAGTTGTCTTTTCACACTTTCACTTCTTAAGGCTTATATAGTTTTATTACAACTTTTACATAAGTGTAAGTGATAAACAATAACCAAAAAAAACTTACTTTTTGTCCCACCTAAATAGAAATTTTATTAAATTACAAAAATATAAGTGACAAGCAATCTATTGTTAAATGCATTAATTAAATTACAAAAGAAATCTATTGTTAAATGCATTAATTAAATTACAAAAGTATAAGTGATAAGCAATCTATAGTTAAATGCATTAACCACTCTATAGTTAAATTACAGAAGTATAAGTGAAATCTTACTTTTTGTTCAAGTAAAATTTTTCTCAAATTACATGAGTATAAGTGATAAGCAATCTATAGTTAAATGTATTAACCAATCTATAGTTAAATGCATATTTCTTTTTACTAATTATGTTTTTCGTGATTAAATGAATATTTCTTTTTACTAACTATGTTTTTCGTGAATAGAGTAATGTTTATAAATTTAAAAGATAATATCTATAATAAGTATTATATAGTTTTTTTCATAATAACATATAATTTTTTTTATGTTAGAAAGAATCTATAATTAAATATAATTATGTTTTTCCTAAATATAATAATATTTACAAATTTAAAAGATAATATCTATAATAAATATTTTATAGTTTTTTTCATAATGACAGAGGGGCTATTCATACCTTCGTTAGTGAGATAGGTGGTGCCTTCAGCGCGTCTGTGCTTTTCCACATCATGGGAGGTTGAGTCTATTATTTCTTCGAAACCTTGGATGAATAGGACCGCACAAACAAAAAGAGTTATCCTTTACAGGACCCCCTACCTTTCTATTTCCTTTCTTAAAGAGGCTTTCAAGAGGATGTGCTTCAGGTACGGATCTTTCGTTCCATTTGAACTACTTGACCTATCTGCTTTATTCGTCTTTAGCTGGCGTAGTTGGTCTTATGCTTAAAGATGGCTGTGCCCATTTGGTAGAAAGGTTGTCGAAAGGAAAGCCCATTTCAAACTATACTGGGATTTGACTCAGGGGATTCCAGATTTTCATCCTTTTCTTTCTTGATTCCCACCTTTTCATCGCCCAAATAACCTGTTGGGACTTGTGCTGACGAAGATTCAATACAGACACTGGTTAAAAACCTATAAATATTTGATTTATTGGCCTAATATTTCACCTGTAGGTTGTGTTAGTAACATTTATTGTCCTGGGCACAAGAGTATTCAGGTCTGCAAGTTGCACGAGAAGCGCCCAAGAGCAGCATGAAAAAATCTCGTTTCAAGCTTCCAAGCAAGTAAGTGGGTGAAATTATATTGTCGACGGTCCAGATTCATCCATAAGAGTAGATCAACGGTTGGCGGGAAATCACGGTTAGCGAGGTTGCGCCGAGATTAGCGCAATGGAAAGCGCCCATATTGTATGCAGGAAAGGATAGCGACCGTCCATCCAAAGGACATGTGGCACGAGATCTAGTCATGTCGGCATTTCGGCATTCGGGGGTTCGAAGGGTGAGAGTTCCATGTCATTCTACATCTTGAAACCCCGAACCCTGAAGCGCCGAAAGCACCCAAAGTCGGGCCCGTAGCATCGCGGAGCAGTCTCAGCCGTCCATCCAAAGGGGACACCTAGCGCATGATTAGGCTCCTCGCCTTTTCACCCATCGCGACTTCGAAGCGCAAGGAGAAGCTCTGTCATATTCCCGAGGCGCGAGGTGCCAAGAGCGTCTAGGACCTGGGGCCCACAACATCGTCGAGTGAGTTCAGGACCATCAGATATGAGAGGGATGCATGGTGCCCAATTAAGCCATCTTGGCGTTTCGCTCATCGCGACTGTGATAAGAAAGGATTAGCTCCTTCCCATTCATGAACGCTGAAAGCGCCTTGAGAATAAACACAGGATCACAACCCATGGTCACTTGAGAAATAAAAAGAGTTGTGCAAGAAGGGCCAAAGGCGTCGAGTTTGGTCACAGAAGGGATCATCGCGATCTCCAGGTGCCATCTGATTCGACCTCAATCCTGGTTTTCACTTGGAGTAAATGAAGGTGAGAAGGGGTGGTTG
Source organism: Picea abies (assembly GCA_900067695.1). NCBI lineage: Eukaryota > Viridiplantae > Streptophyta > Pinopsida > Pinales > Pinaceae > Picea > Picea abies. The sequence continues at coordinate 4,004 of CBVK0100721326.1, forward strand.
AAACCCCTCCTCATTCATTAAGTGTAAGGTATGGAGGGTCTGGCAAGCTGTCTGCCCGAGAGGGTCCTGTGTGCCAATTTTTCCAAAGAAGCCATGCCGAGTCCTCGACTAGCCAGAGAGGTCTGCACACGCTAACTCGACACTTAATGGCTCAACTACTTCCCTTGTAGGAGCCATGTGCAGTTAAGGTGGCGTCTAACAAAGAATATCCATCTGAATTTGGCTGAATGGACACCAAGCCTTGGATGACTGAGCACGCCTCTGTTAGGCAAATTTTTCCAAGCATATAAACTCAATCTTTGTATTTTGTAAGGATCGATGGTTGAGCAAGGCTCCTGGTTGTAAAACTTTAATGAAGCACTGTTATTCTGGTTATGCATGGACTCTTGAGACTTCTTGCCTTATGAATATCAGTTTATTTCACGTCTTTGTTTATACTGTGTTAGAGCAGCTCGGAATTGGAGGATCCAGTCGAGTTGTAACTGTTATAGGATGATGTAGGTTGGATCACTATAACATTTGAACTGTTTCTAATCGGTCCCTGTGATTTTCTTAGCACTGAACAACTTGGAATTGGAGGATCCAGTCAAGTCCCCCTTTCAGTTTCTCGAAGCCTTGAACCAAGAGGATCTTGCATTCATAGTTTTTCTTCTACAAACTGCTGAAAGGCCTGTCGCTTGAGATAGTTTGTTCACTCCTCTCACCAAGTCTTCAACCTGCTCATCTTTAAATCAACTCACTTACTGAAGTTAGATCAAGACCTCTTTTGTTCCTTACATACCGGACTCAGTTCCTGAGTTAGAGTGATATCTTCCCGAGTCTCTAACCATTTGATCACCCATTAAAACTATCGTGACATAAAACTGATGGGCGTTGGGCTTTGCTCCTGCAAGAAATCCAGGAGTGACTTCTGACGCTAACATTTCTGGCGCCGTTGTCGAGGACGAAGTTGAAAATTTTCCCCGGGATTGAACGACATTGAGCCTCTAATTTTGAAGGTGCATCGGGTATCAGAGCCTTTGGAGATTGCTACTGTGCACCTGGCAACTCCATTGTGACGACTCCACTGTGGCGAACCTGCCGTGTTAATTGTGTCTTTCAAAGGCAGACACACACGGTCCCATCCACAGTTGCCTCTATCTACACCTAAAACTGATCCGGAGGTGGTTCTTAGAAAAGGAAAGGCCTCTGAAGAAGAAGCTTCCATCGCCAAACCAAGTAATCTGCCATCTCCTTTTGTAGGAACTCCATTTTCTCCTCCTCTGTTTCTTAACAGACCTCTTTCTGAGGTTTCTCGTTTCCTGAATTTCGAGAGTGTTCCTGCTGAGTTTTCCCCTCCTGGTCTGGGATTGGAGGGAGAAATCCTTGTCACTCCCCTCTCCTCTGAAGCTATACTTTGGCGTAGAGCCAGGACCCCAGAAGAGTGCCCCGTTTCTATCTTTACCACTCCTCCTCTTGTTACTATTATCACTCCTACACAAAGAGGAGCATTTGCTGATTTGAGCCCGTTAGCCTTCTCTTTAAATCCCCTTTTGTTTCCCATTCCACTTCGAGACTCATTCCCAGTAGCCCCTTCGCGAACTCCTTCTCCTCCACCTAATATTCTTATGGCTGGCACTAATCCCCCTCTAAATAGAATGGATGCCATAGTTGTTTCCAGATATGCTCCCTTAATCCTACCCCATCCTATGAATCCTCTCCCTGCTGGAGATTACTTGAAGTATATGCCCAAGTTCACTGGGGAAGGGGACATAACTGCGGAAGAGCACCTGGCTTCTTTCTACAGTTATGCAGACAACCTGAACATTGAAAATGAAGATGTCTGGATGAGAGTCTTCATCTAGAGCATGGATGGTGAGGTGAGGAAGTGGTTTAGAGGATTAGCCCTCGGATCTATTGCTGGGATCGAAGCTCTGGATAGTGCTTTCCTGAGGCAGTGGGGAGATAGGAAGGATTTAATGTATTACATGACAGAGTCTGGGTCTTTGAAGAAGATGGAAGGAGAGTCTATCTCTGACTTCTCCAAAAGGTTCAATAAGATGTACAATAAAATTCCTGCCGAAATAAAACCCTCAGAAGCCTCGGCCAAGATTTCTTATGCTAGTGCGTTTGGCCCCGATTTCTGTCTTTTATTGAGAGAAAGAAGAACCACCTCCTTAGCTCAAATGAAAGATGCGGCCATAGAAGTGGAATCCAATGTATTAGCAGTGGATAGACTGAGGACAAGGCCGACGCAGACAGAAGAAAGGAAAGATCAGAAACCTCAACTTCTGGCCCATCGGTGCCCCACCCTCAAGTGGATGAACTGACCAAGATGGTGAAGTCTTTGTCTGCAGAGATGGAGAGAATGAAGGTGGAGGGGAGGCAAGCATACAAGGGCCTTCAAAACGCCGAAAACAAAGGATGTTTCAAGATGCCAAACAATATTACTTCCCCGACTGTGCAAAGAGAGAGGGGAAGAGACAGAGAAGACCAGAAAATTCAGGCCCCTTTTCAAAACAATTTTGTGGCCGAGGGGGAAGAAGGGGAAACAGATGAGCTGGATCCTGAAATCCATTGCTACAGGGACACTCCTCCTTTTCCTCATCTCACTCAATCAGCATACGAGGAGTCTCTCATGGACAATCGGCTAAATGAACTGAACAAGGGAGACAAGGCTAGTGGCATCCAAGGCAGGTATGATCTGAGGTCTAAGAAAAAGACAGTAGCACCTATTGTTCCTGAGCAGTTCACTAGAACAGAGAAACCTGCTAATGAAGTAGCAGACAATCACAGAGGTAAGAAGCCCCAACCCCTCTCTCCCATAGTCCAGAGTCATGTTCCCGAAATAAGAGAAATCCCGAAGCTTACATCTTCTTTTAATTTTGAGCATGAAATTCAAAAGATCAGAATCCATGTGCCCCTGACCAAATTGATTAAACATGAAGGGTTCAAGAAACGCTTCTATGAGATTTTACAGTCTGAGGTCTCATGCCTTCCCACAGACTCCATCAATTTGCAAGATGAAAAGCCTGCAGTTATTCTAGGTCCTATGGTAGAAGACAGGAATGACTCATCCCCTCCCTTCTACACTTCCTTGAACATACATGACAAGGTACTACACAATTGCTTGATGGATTCGGGGGCTTCTCACAACCTCATGCCCAAAACTGTCATGAAAGAGTTAGGGCTAGAAGTCACCCGAGTCTATCATGACCTCTATTCCTTTGACTCCAAAAAAGTTCAATGTCTAGGAGTTATCAAAGACCTGGTCGTGACCTTGTTTCAATTGCCCATGAAAAGTGTGGTCATGGATATTATAGTGGCTGATGTCCCCCCCAAGTTCAGTATGTTGTTATCGAGATCTTGAATAAAAAGATTGGGGGGAACTTTGCAGATGGACCTCACATATGCTACTATCCTAGTGTTTGGAGGAGAACATAGGAGGCTATACAGGGAAGCCGAACTGGCCTATATAATCAGTGATGAGGCCAACCCTACCAACCATCCCATTTTTTCCTTGGACATTGATTTAGGTTCCAGTGTACTACAACTCACTAATGCTCCTGAGCCTCCTCTAAAACTCAGAAATCCGCCCACCACTTCCCATAAATTTCCTCCCTCCATCACCCCCGTCTGGAAAATGTTCTTTGATGGAGCCTTTTCCAGGGAAGGCGCTAGTGCTGGGGTGTTTTTTGTGTCACCTGCTCGGGAAACCATATCTCTGTCATACAAATTAGAATTTGAAACTACCAACAATGTGGCAGAGTATGAAGCTCTTATCTTAGGATTAAGAGCCGCAAAGGAAATGGGAATTCAGGAGGTAGCAGTGTTCGGAGATGCAGAATTGGTGGTCCAACAGATCAGAAATTCTTATCATTCTAAGCATCCTCGACTCAGGAGCTACATAAATGAGGTATGGGACTTAATTGACTGTTTCTTCTCAGCATTCAACATTTCTTTTGTCCCAAGAGAGAAGAAAACAGTGGCAGATTCCTTGGCTACATCAGCAAGCAATTTCAAAGTGCCCTTGCCGCCTAAATTCAGATATGATGTGGAAGTAAAATACAGGCCCTCCATACCTGACAATGTCAAACATTAGAAGGTATTCGAGGATGATCTCTAGATCAAGAAATTCTTGGAGACTGTCGAAGAATTTTCAGAGATGCATATCGACCAAGACTCTGTCTCTGAAGAAGAGCTTGATGGGGGTAAGTTTCTGAGTAAAATAGCAGAGCGTAACATTGTGCAGCTCCCCAACAACCATATTCCAAGGGGACTGGTTCCTTTGGAAAGGATTTTTGATAGAAATGATCTGTCATTAAAAGGGGAAATCTCGAAGGATGACGCTGGTACTATTCAGTGCAACATTGGCACTAAGAGTGAGCCCAAGTTTGTCAAATTGTCAAGAAGTCTAACAAAGGAGCAGAGGTCTGAATACGTTGGACTTTTGAGGGAATTTGTTGATGTTTTCACCTGGACCTACGAAGACCTCAAAACATATGACACTTCTGTCCTCGAGCATAAAATCCTGTTGAAAGGGGAGGCAAAGCCATTTAGGCAGAAGCTGAGACAGATCAATCCTATGATGTTGCCTATCATGGAGAGGGAAGTGAAGAAGCTGCTTCAAGCTCAGATCATCGTTCCACTGAGATACTTAGAGTGGGTGGCCAACTTGGTTCCAGTAAGGAAAAAGAATGGAGAAATCAGACTCTGTGTAGACTTCAGAAACCTGAACAGGAGCTCACAGTAGGATAACTACCCCTTACCAAAGATGGAACATATATTGCAAAGGGTAACAAGAGCATCCAAAATGTCTATGATTGATGGCTTCTCTGGCTACAACCAAATCTCTGTTCTGCCTGAGGACAGGGAAAAGACGACATTTACCACTCCATGGGGCACATTCATGTATGCCAAAATTCCTTTTGGATTGATGAATGCAGGGGCGATGTTTCAACGTGCCATGGACATAACTTTCATTGGGGAAAGGGATAAATTTGTGGTCATCTATCTGGATGACATCACAGTATTTTCAAAAGCTGATAAAGAACATTGTTGTCATCTTAGGAAGGTTTTCTTGAAATGCAGGAGTTTTGGCATTTCATTAAATCCCAAGAAATCTATGTTCGCCATGCAGGAGGGAAAGTTACTAGGCCACATAGTATCAACAGAAGGAGTCAGGATCGATCCTAGCAGAGTTGAAGCAATACAAGCCTTATCAATCTCGAGGTCTAGGAAGGAGGTCCAATCTTTCCTTGGTAAGATTAATTTTTCGAGGAGATTTGTTCCTAACTTTGTTGAGGAGGTAAAACTTATAACAACCATGTTAAGGAAAGGAAATGAAGTGAGGTGGACTTCATAATCATGAAATTCCTTTGAGCAAATAAAGAAGGCCCTGACTGAAGCCCCTATGCTTATCAGTCCCGATTACTCAAATGATTTCCTTATTTTCTCCTTTGCCTCACCTGACACGGTGGCTGCTGTTTTATTACAGACGAACGAGGTTGGGCTAGAGTAGCCTATTGCATACTTCAGTCAATCATTGAGGGATGCCGAAGTTAGGTATGACACTATGGAGAAGCAGGCCTATGCCCTGGTAAAGGCTCTCAAGGAATTTTGAATCTATGTCCTGCAATAAAAAATCATCGCTTATGTCCCCTCAGCTGCTGTTAAAGACATTCTTATTCAACCTGACATAGACGGGAGGAGGAGTAAGTGGATAGACAAGATTATGGAATTTGACCTAGAAATAAAGCCTACCAAATTGATCAAAGGTCAAGGTTTAGCCAAGCTGTTGGCTGAAGCAAATTGCCAAGCTTTGGGGTTAAGTTTCATCAACGAATGCTCGGGAATTCAACAGGATTGGCTGTCTGAAACAGACCCTCAAAGGGAGCCCACACTGGCTCGATGTCCCTAGTATAAGGATGTCATATATTTTCTGCAAGAGTTGCGGCTTCAGACGGCCTGGAAAGAAACAAGGCAAGCTCTAAAGCTCAAAGCAGTCATATACTGCCTTATCGATCAAGTTTTATATTGGAAAGACCCCTTGGGGTTGCTTTTGAAATGTGTAGATCCGCAAGATGCTGACAGGATCATGGATGAATTTCACAACAGCCTATGTGCAGGGAATCATTTCTGGAAAACCACATCCTACAAAATCCTCAGGGTTGGGTACTACTGGCCCACCGTATTCACTGACGTCTGTAGAAGGGTCAGAGCTTGCATTAAATATCAAAGATTTGTAGGAAAAAAACAGCTCAAGTCTTTATCGTTAAATCCTATGGTTGTTTCAGGACTTTTCCATCAATGGGGCCTAGATTTCATTGGAGAAATTCACCTCGCTTCCAATGGGAAACACAAATGGATCCTGACTACTACAGATTTCTTTACCAAGTGGATTGAATCTATCCCCACCAGGAGTGCTTCCCACAACGTAATCATTGGATTCCTGGAAGACCTCATCACAAGATTCAGCTGCCCAAGTAAGATTGTCACTGATAATGCAACCTCTTTCAGGGCTGAGCCGTTAGCCAAGTTCTGTGAGAAATTTGAGATCAAACTGATTCACTCCACCCCATACTATCCCCAAGGCAATGGTTTAGTGGAGTCCTCCAACAAAAGCCTAGTAAGGATCATCAAAATATTGTTGGAAGACAACAAGAAGGCCTGGCATTCAAGATTGAAATTTTCTCTATGGGTCGATCGAGTGACCACGAAGAGATGTATAGGCATCTCTCCTTTCCAATTAGTCTATGGAGCAGAGGCTGTTTTTCCTTCTCATTTAGCCATTCCTGTAGCAAAATTCCTCCAGGATCATCAAGAGGAGCCTGATGACATGATCAGAAGAATTCATCAGCTAGTGGAAGTCCAGCAGGCTAGGGAGCAGGTAATGGGAAAAATTCAGGACCATCAGCAAAGGATCAAGCAGGTTTTTGATAAGAAGGCCAAGAAGGAAGAGTTTCGGATAGGAGACCTAGTGCTGAAATGGGATGCTCCTAAACAATATAAAGGCAAGCACGGAAAATTCGAAGCCCTATGGATCGGGCCTTTCAAAGTATCCAAAGTATTCTCGAATAACACCTACAGGGTATGGGATCTGAAGGATCAAGAAGTTTTCAATGGCCCTGTGAATGGGCATTTCCTAAAAAGATTTTTCTCTTAAGCCGCACATGGATCTTTCACAGTTGTAAATATTGTTTTTCTTTCCGACTTTAAGTTTTTAAATAAGTGACCCCACGACCCAATAGCAAGGCACTGAAGCTGCAAAATGAGTCCTTAGAGCATCACAGGGATGACTCTATCCCCCATGGAGCCTATGTTAGTAACATTTGTTGTCCTGGGCACAAGAGTATTCAGGTCTGCAAGTTGCACGAGAAGCACCTAAGCGCAGCACGAAAAAATCTCGTTTCAGGCTTCCAAGCAAGTAAGCGGGCGAAATTATATTCTCGACGGTGTAGATTCATCCATAAGAGTAGATCAACGGTTGGCGTGAAATCACGGTTAGCAGAGTTGCACCGAGATTAGCGCAATGGAAAGTGCCCATATTGTATGCAGGAAAGGATAGCGGTCGTCCATCCAAAGGATGCGTGGCACGAGATCTAGTCATGTCGGCATTTCGGCATTCGGGGGTTCGAAGGGTGAGAGTTCCATGTCCATGTCGGCATTTCGGCATTCGGGGGTTCGAAGGGTGAGAGTTCCATGTCGTTCTACATCTTGAAACCCCGAACCCCGAAGTGCCGAAAGCACCCTAAGTCAGGCCCGCAGTATCGCGGGGCAGTCTCAGTCGTCCATCCAAAGGGGACACCTGGCACGTGATTAGGCTCCTCGCCTTTTCGCCCATCGCGACTTCAAAGCGTAAGGAGCAGCTCCATCATATTCCCGAGGCGCGAGGTGCCAAGAGCGTCCAGGACCCGGGGCCCACAGCATCGTCTAGTGAGTTCAGGATTGTCAGATATGAGAGGGATGTGTGGCGCCCAATTAAGCCATCTCGACATTTCTCTCATCGTGACTGTGATAAGCAAGGATTAGCTCCTTCCCATTCACGAACGCCGAAAGCGCCTGTGAGATCGGAAGAGCGTCGTGTAGGGAAAGAGTGTAGATCTCGGTG
>CBVK0100721386.1:0-10171 GCA_900067695.1 Picea abies
TCCATCTTGTGGCTTGGGTCGGGATTTTCCCAACCTACAAGTTGTGCGATAAAATTTAGGCACCATTGTCAGGGATGATTTTGAATCCTTTTCCAAACCCTAATGACACTTTGTCAAGCTATCTTAAATCCTTTCCCGTAGCTTGCTTGGAGACTCCACCCAAGATACGTTCCCTTTTCCCCTTTCTAATGAGCTCTTCTTGAAGCTCATCTGGTGACTCCACCTTACTAGAACCCACCTTATCCCTTTCCACCCTTTGATGAGCCTTGATATCATCTAGTGACTTCATTGAGGTTTACCCTAAGTAATGGAAATATGGCTCTATGGATCTTTCATGAAGCATACAAGGCCTTGGATCTCGAAGCTATTGAAGGATAACTAAACAAGTGCTCGATAAAATGATTCGATCTCCTCCAAAAGTTCGATGGTAATCCATTGTCGTCCATAGCATGTGTTTTTGAGTTTGTCAGAGGAATCTCCATTTTGAGTGCACAACATGAGGATGTATGCATGTGATTATTCTTGTTTTCCTTGGGAAGTGAACAGATGGATTGAATCAAGAATTATTACAAGCCAAGAAGCATATCTTATTTGACGATTCTCATCAAAGAGTTCCTTAAACATTGGGGACTAGAATTTCAAAGTCTTGAAAATACAATTCAGGACGTGGAGGATGATTTTTCGAGAGAAGGATTTGAACTTGGTCCTATTGAAGGCTTGAAAAAAATGCTTCTTCCATAGTTTGTTGAAAAAACAGTTGAAGGACAAGAAATTGACAACAATGAGGAAAATTTTGAGTGTCTCAAGCAAGGCAGATATGAATATTTCGAGTTTTGTGAACAGCTAATGAGACTTTTCCCTAATAAGGAATTTCTGGTTAAGTTTTGTCAACAAAGAGAAGAATATCTTGACGCTATCATCGATGATTATGAGAAAATTCTAGGCATAAACTCATCCTGAGAAATGGCCATTGCATATTTTAGAACCGATTCATTATACGATGTTGTGACCAAGAAGTAACCAAAAAATCTTCCCACATGATAATCATACTAGGAAAGCTTCCCAAATGATGATCAACCACTCTTCATGCCCGAGGAACTCTGCAAACGCGTTATAGATCAAGATCAAGATGGTGAGTTATTTGATCCTATTGAATATGACAAAGACTTGGACGAATAACATATTCATGAAGAATGTTTTCAGGAAGATTTCAATGATGAAGACCCTGATGAAATACAACACCTAGATGAAGAGACATTGGTATCCATGCCCCCACTTGAAGAAGATGATGAAATACATACCTCTTCTTCTCTTGCACATCAAGAAGAGAATTTGATGAGTTGCAATCATTTTGAAAAATTTGATGATGCTTTGTTCCATGACTATGGAAATGAAGAAAACTACCAAAGGGATCTCAATGAAGTTTCTCTTGTATAAGGCCTAAATGAGACATTGTTATCGACTTTCCCTTTTGAAGAAAATGAAGTTCTCTAGTTTTGTGAAGAAGTAATCAACTCCTATGATGTAGATGAATTCATGGAACAACCCTTGGATATAGTTGTGATCACATTAATGATTTCATACAAGTTGGGAGATGTAGGTGGGATATCGGTTGCATCATTATTGATAGAGATCCCATTTATGACATTGACTAGGGTAGCTCTCAGGCAGAGGGGGTTGGAGTGTCACCTTCAGAGGACTAGACTTCATGCAGGTATGATTTGTATGCTTGGAAAATTGATGATGATATGGTTACAAGTTTATTTTTCCCCTTCAAGGATAAATTATCGTAGCATAATCAGGTCGATCTTCAGTCATCCCTTACTATGTACCCTTTTTTTTTTTTCTATGAGTATTTTCAGCAGTTATGCTCAGATTTTGATAAACACCAGGTCATTTCCATCCTGGGGTACTCTGAGGTCCACACTACTAAACATAAGTACTTTCATATTGATAATTTTGATGGGGATTTATAGATAAAGAAGAAACGTTTCCTAATTCTGAGGGAGGAGTTTTTCTCTAGACATGAGGTTAGCCCTTACCTCTTATCTTCTTCTCCAGGAAGCCATGCAATATTCTTTCGCTCTTTAATCTCCTCCCAATCTTCAACAAGCGATGGATATTTGTGCATGAATGAAGATGAGTCATCATCTACATATGGTTGTCATTTTCAGAGATGGATTAATGAGGTTCGTGACCACACTTTCATGTGAGATGATCAGGATGATGGTCTCTCTTTCTAGCAGGATTTCCTCCCTCCCACCCATATCCATGAGTTTTATGTCATGCTTGATTGTATGTGTTTCTATACTCATGATTAATATGTGCTTGAATTATCTTTTTTATATTACATGATTAATCACAAGGAGGGATACTTTGATGAGATGATCATCTGGTTTCACTGGTTGTATGAATACACTTGACATCACCCATCACCTGATCTTCAGGGCCCTGAGGCCCCAAGTAAGTAGGTAGGTCATCTTGGGTTTCTTTCATTTTCATATTGATTACTCATATTATCTTATATGCATTCCATTTTTCATTTTTCTCTACTTGCATATTGATTTCATGCTTAGTTTAGAAGTTAAAAAAAAAAATGCTAAATTTTTTCTTTTCTAGATTAGTTTTTTTTTGGAATTTTATGTATATGGACGAAGGGTGATAGCACAACCCTAGACGCACTGATGTTTTTGTCTGAGTTTTAGTAGGAATAGGTCTACCAGGATATGTCGTGGTTCTCATGCACTCTATGACGAGCACATGTCCCCAAGTAGGAGCCACATGCTATCCCCATTTTGTGGGATAACTAAGGATAATAAGTCTCGAGGCTCTCAAATTGCAGATATGGAGTGCCAAGAGACTACATGACCAACAATATCCACTTGCATAGATGGATACTCTTCTCACCACCACAAAGGTCAGGATTTTCAAGATGGAATCCACCACACCAGTTGGCTTCTGAGAGGCATTGGGCCTTGCTCCATGAGGTACAGGTTAGGTTTCATGGTGAGTGTCATTTCAATATTTGAGGCATTTTGAGTATGTTGTATCTTAGACTGCTTTATATTTCATGACATATGCTTGGACATTATGCCTTTTGCCCCATTTCACCTTCGTGGTTGACATTTTGACCTAGTAAGTGGTCTTACTTGGGAATGGGTTTTCTACTAGGAAATCCCTTGAAGAGCCATCGTATCGTTCCCAACCATACTTACCACTTTCCATCACCTAAAACCCCTCATTTCCTGATCTCTTGGGATTTTAGGGTGTATTGACCCAAGAAGGGGTTATCCCTCATTCCATGGGAAGAAGGGGTTGAAGGCCCAGAGGGATTGTTGTTGGTTAAGAGATAAAATCCTATATAGACCTTCCAAATGCTTCGCCCAGGGATCCCCCAAGAAAGCAATGAAATGATTCTTCATAAGAAAAGGGGGGCCCACAAGAATAAATGATAGTGAATACTTAGGGGGTTAGTTGGAGGTTAGGAGGTCTCATCACGAGCCGAAATATCATGATTATGGGTATCTAGCGATATGACATTACCATCATCTGGATTCCAATCCAGGATAATATCTCTCAGTTGCACAACTTAGAGAAAGGGAGTCTCATCACGAGCCAACCTTCTCATTTCCGCGAGGTATTTGTGAGTGACAATGTCATTATCCAGACACCACGTCGGGATAGTGGCATTTAACTCGTCCTTTAAACATGAAATAAACAAATAATGGCAAGAGGATGGGCTTGGAAAAAGTGCCACACACCCTCTACAAAGGCACCCATGAATGAGACACTACACCCCCTTGTATGTCATGAACCCCATTCCCAGTGAGTCTTGATCCATAACCACTTCATATAATTCACATGGATTAGAGAAGGATCACTTGGGAAAAAATTATTGACCTAGGGAAATATCTACCCAATTGGACGCCTCGTCAACCATCCCATATCCAATCTTGGCATGTTGCATAATGTCTTTGATCACTTACTTGTTTTACTAGGTAATATTTTATGCACATTCTTAGGTGGCTCATTTATTGATTTGATTTACTCACCATGATATTATGACTTAATATCCTTGGAGGGTGTTCTTATTTATCTTTGCAGGATCTAGCTGGTGGACAATTTTGGAAGAACAAGCCTAGCTTGGGCTTCCATGGGGCTTGAAGCCCACAGGTTGGATTCCAAGGGCCCTCATTTGGATGATTGAGAGATACATTTGGAGGCCTAGAAGACATCATGGATGACATGAAATAGCCCTTACATGCCAAAAAAATTCCTAGGAGAGGAAAAGCGTCACTTTTAGAAGCTTGACATCACCTAGAGGGCTAGGGTTTGGTGTTGAAGTTGTTGTTTGATGACATGTGGCAAAATTTGAAGGAAGGAATATTGAATACCATAAATAGAGGACTTAGAAGAGTGGGAAATGGCCTTTGGAGGCCTAGCCATGCATCTACTACCCCAATGACTTCTTCAAAGTGCTAAAACGTCCCCTAAAGAGGTGACATCACCTATTCTAGGGTAAGGTGAGGGTTGTGGACCCCTTAGCTTATGATTTACCCTTGTTAATGTGGAAAAACTATGTGAATGACATTTTGTATAAATATAGATCATAATATCTCATTTTAAATCATAACTCTCCCATTGTGAGAAGTATTGGGATGAAATTTTCTCTACCCTTGAGGTTTTTTTCTATCTTGTGCTATGATGTGGTTTTTATTTGGTTGTGGAGCTGATGATGATGATGCACTAGCTCTTGGAGGTCATTCTTTTTCTATTGTGGTGGTTATCTTGGCATGCTATGGTCTATCTTGTTGCTATTTGGATTGGTAAGCTTTTTACATGTTGTTATCATTTGTAATTCAAGCTCAAGCTTGACTTTGCTAAGGATAGGTAGGGATTATAAGTGCAATAGCTCCATCATATTTTTAAGTATATAATTATTGCTTGCAAGGATTTTCTAGGGAAGTATAAGGGCATACACCCCTTAGTTTTAAACCCTATCTAAGGTTACTTGCCTTGGGAAATAAGAGGATTTATACCCTCAAGGAGGTATTAGCCCTAGATCTTTTATTTTGACCACATTAACCCATAATAAAAGGCATTAATTGTTGCATTGGAGAAATAAAACGTTGCATTGGTAAATGTGAAATTTTTAAGTTTTAAAGTTCTCTCACTTAGAATTTATTCCTTGAGCCCTAGGATTTCTTGCCTCATTGGATGTCCTCTTTAATCCACTAAAACTTGATTCTATTAAAAAAATAACCTACAACCATTAGGGGTGTAGAAAACCAACTCTCTAACCCTAGATAACTCTTAAACTAACCCTCGGAATTGGCTACAACTTTTCCCTAACAGACTACTAAACCTGGCGCACTTTTTAAGCTAGTTAGAAGTAATTATCATTCGCTGATTTTTTTGTTATAAAGATTGGTTTTCTACAACCATAAGGATGATAAATATCAATGCAGTAAGATTTTTGTTTCAACCTTGCTTTTGTGCTAAAGTATTTCGTAATCATTGTTGAGTTGGGATAGCTTTCACTAGCTTGTCTCTTGCTTATTCAATTACACTTTTAGAACTTATTTTGAAACATTTATTATCTTCTATATGCTGATATATATCATTGAATTTTGCTGCAACTAGGGACATTAATATTAACTCTCTTTTCCAACTAACATATCAGATCATATCATATACTTGGTTTTCTTTGTGTCTCGGGTAGGTATTCACACTTGGCAGGTTACTCAAATCATTGACAACCTTACGCAACCCTCTAGACTCTTCTCCAAGTTCCCTTTTCCATCTATAAACTTGAAGTTTAGGGAATTCCATCCATACATATAATTTTCCATCTCAATTACCCCTAGGGTCACTGGGATCCCCCCCTTGAGGTGATTACCTCACCTCTAAAGTGAAGGGAACACTTGCCTAAAGTGACATTGGGTAGGTTCTCTCTTAGTTGTCTCCATATTGTGGTTTGGGTCGGGCTTTTCCCTACCTACAACTTGTGAAATAACAAGTCCGAAGGAAGGATAAATAGAGGAGAAACCCTTCCCATTGTCATTATTCTTTAATATCTTATTGATTTCTCTTGTAGCCAACATTTTCGTTGGCATTTTGGGAAAAACCCTTCCCTTGTAGGTTTAGTTTTAGTGGTGAAATATCCACCCTATCTAGACAAGAAAGGGATTCATTCAGAGTCCTATTGGATTTCTTTGTCATTCTTGATTTTGTTATGAAGAGAGTCCAGTTAGCATGAAGTATCTGCAGTGAGTTTCAGGAGGGATACATTTTTCAGATCCATGAATATCAGATGTTTTTTTGCATCCATAGAAGGAGGCATATTCTTGGGTTGAGCAAGGGTTATCATGTGAGGCCCCATGAGGACCCCTGTAAATTGGGGGTTTGTAATATATCGATTGTGTAGAGGAATTATGAGGATTTGGAGGACCACTTGCAGAGTGGAAATCACTAGAGTAGAGCAGTGTAGGGCTTGGAGAGCCTTGGGTTTCATCGATTGGCATCATTCCATGTTTCTTGTGTTATCTTTTTAGTAGATTGTGATGCTACCTAGAATCCATTAGCTTGTGTACTTAGCCATATTTTGTAGTTGTTATTACAACCATTAGGTATCATTGTACTAATTTTTGGGAGTTTACATCCATAATAATATGCCTTAGTTATCTGATATAAATTTTGTGTATTAGATGTTTGTTGTCTGTTTGAAAAATTACTCATTCAGTAAATTGTTTTATAAGAGGTTAAAAACACATTAACTTAAGAAGGAACTGTAATTTGGGGGGAAAAACATAATATATCCACCCAACCTAGTTTGGGACATTACAATGTCTCACTTGTGATGTTTTGTCACATTTCCTTGATAAGGCTATAGATAAACAAGATCATAAAACTTTAAAGTTTTTGAACTAGATACATGATTGCTCACAACCATGAGCAAGCCCTTCCATATTTCTAGCAATGAGCAAAAAATCAAAAGATCCCTAACCTCATCATCAAAATTTAATCCTATAGAACTTGAATGATTGGTGACCATGTTAAACTCATTTAAATGATTAACAACATACCCACCTTCCGGCATCTTCATATTGAACAAATTCTTCATAAGAAATACCTTGTTAGAGGTCAATGGATTTTCATATAGTTTAGCCAGAAATACCTTGTTAGAGGTCAATGGATTTTCATATAGTTTAGCCAATACCTTCATCATATCTTCCATTGTCTTTTATTTTGAAATACTTAAAGCCACTGACACTTCCAGGGGGATTTGTGTTGTTCCTAGTGTCTTTCTTTCAACAACCTCCCATTCTTTGTCTGTCATAGTTGTTGTCTTCTTTGCAATTCTTTCCAATGGTAGGAACTTCTTATATAGATAGTCCTCCAATGGTAGGAAATTCTTATATAGATAGTCCTACAATCGTAGGAGCTTCTTATATAGATAGTCTTCCAATGGTAGGAACTTCTTATATATGATCTTCCATAGCTGGTATTTTTGGACATTAAAATTATCAACCCTAAACTTTTTTATTCCACCATTTCTCCCACTCAAACCAGGAACCCTCCTTTCCTATGTGTTTATTAGCCAAATAGACCTTCAAATATGATACCAATTGTTAGGAATGCACAAAGCAATAATAAAAACAAATCAAAATGATGCATAAATAAACACACAAAAAACAAAATACAAGAGAGATACCTATATATGCGGTTCACTCGATATGGGCTATGCCCACGAAGAAAAAACCAGACCTTCCTTTATCATATCCAAAAAAATGAAGGGATAACACCTGAAACACATCCACTGCAACCTTCTCTTGATTTTCTCACAATATCCTCTCTAAGACACACAATACTCTCTCTCATTGTATTAAATTCACCATTACAATACAATATATAAGATCTTGCAGCATCCAAAATCCCTAATCCATTGACCTGGATTAGATTACAACCTTAATTCATTAACCATGATTTGAAAACCATGGATCGGAAAATCGTATGCCAAAATACCCAAAACAGATGCAAAAAAACTGACCAAATTTTTTTTCTCAGGGGCTCCGTCCCGCTTGTGACCCCATCACTGTGCCCGACACAATGTAATAACATGTGGGGCTAATTTTGAAAATAATATAACACAAACCTCCACCATGTACTAGGATCCAAATGCGGTTGAAACAACACCTATGAATCAATAAGATAATCAAGCTCCACAACCAACAATCTCTGGTTGTTTTTAGATGATTAGTTTTACTCATATATATAGAGAACTGAATAGTTTTTTCGATTCTATTAGCATCATAAGTCACTCTTGTATTGTAGCAGGAGTAGATCCCAACACCCATCACTTTATGTCACGATTTGTTTATTAAGGGTGATTGAAAGAGAGTAGACTCAGAATGATATCGTTTTAACTCAGAATCCTGGATCGAACTATGTATGAACATGATAGGTATTACTCTAACTTCAGTCAGTAGGTTGTAGTAAGGGTAAGCAGGAGGAAGACATTAACGAGAAAAATGTAGAGTTCGACCGAAGGTGTCAGGCCTTTCAGCAACCCAAGGATGAATGATTTAAAAACGAGAACTCCTAGAATTTAAATCACAAGGAAACTAAGGAATATCACAGCGTTACAAAAAATCATTTATCATAACACAGTCACAATGGTTCATGCGGATCTGTCAATCATGAACTCCTTAGCATCAGAAAGAAAATAGAGTAAATAAGAAAGTTGACTGCCATTTAAACAAGAAATCTTGGATGCACATACATGATCAGAGAAACCAGTGCTTCATCAAAACCATACAACAGGGAGATTATCTCTACCAACAATCCTTACAAAATATGAAAACTAAGTCTATATACTCAGAGAAATTCACCTCCTTGGCCCCAAGAGGGTAGCTGAGCTACCTCATTTAAGGATTTACGTGTGCATGATCTTCCTTCAGGCTGTACACGCGGCTTATTGTTTGACATTGCTTCAGAGGGCATGGCTTCTGTAGGGAAACTGTCCATCAGAGTACCACAAGTCGACTGCTTCTGACCCTCCCCATGCCTTCCATTTATGGGTTGAGCTGAGGTCTCAACCACCTGTTGAATCTTCATTAACTGTTTCTTCCATGGAGGGTGGCCGAGACTGAATACATAGAGAGTGACCACGTGTCAGCTTTCCAAATCTTGGAGGCCAGCCTTCATTTCTTCAGGTTTCACTCTCAACATAACCACAGGGCCATGCAACTGTCTTCAAGGATGCTTCGGCATTTTCCTTTCGGGGATTTCCTCATGCTATGTCAAGGATCCCCGATACCCTATGTTGCGAAATTGCCCTATCCAAACCAATGGCTTGATATTCCCTTAGCATCGACGACCAAGATTTCTTCCTTATCCGGCTCTTAGTCGTCTGTGGTCTGAACAAGCACCTATATTTTCCCTTTGGCCCTACCTTCCATATGATAGTGGGATGTGACCTTGCGCTAAAACGAAAGGTGCTCCATGGATTTCAGGTATCGATGATGGGAGGGAGTAAAATCCTCACCCTTGATAATCCCGATTGTCGAAATCATGAAGGGAGCTACATCGTGTTGGTGCCTTCCTTACTCCTTGCTCATATAATCATTGGCTAGGATCGTGGGCCTATCCCTGGGGGCTTTCGCATCTCGTGTTTCGGGGTTTCTAAATGCAGTGGAGGAGCAACCCTTTGTCCTTTGAAGTCCTGGTAGCCAAAATAGCGATCAGGCTTAATTGTGCACCATGCCCCCCTGGTTGAATGGCCTGGATCAATATTTAGACGTGGGGCCTCTTCTGGCCTGGACCCTCCGCCGCGTGTCTTTTAAGATTGGACGACCGAGATCGCTCTCATTGAATGACCCTGATCCTTTCGGGGTTTCACACACCGGGGATACATGATGTATCCTGTATTCATTCTCCCGGTTTCTCAATCTGTCAAACCATGGATTTTCGCCACACGTCCCCAGGGTGGACGGTTCAGATCACATCAGTGATTTCACTTTAAATATCTTGAAAGCCCCCCTGTCCTATTCTTTAGGCCCCGCCTTTCCACCGAACCTTAGGCCATGACCATGGGCCAGGCTCCCAGGGCTATCACATTTCGTGTTTTGGGGTTTTGAAACCCAAGGGAGAACCCTGTCCTCCCAACTTG
>CBVK0100721387.1:0-10797 GCA_900067695.1 Picea abies
CACGGGCTTGAATCTTGGAGAGAAAACACCCCCCCTTACAAGAATTGGTGTTAACAGATTCACTATCTAAGGATGATTTTCACTTGGTTGAAGGTTTGTTTGTCTTGGATGAATTTACTAAGAGACAACTAGTTTCTTCAAGGTCTTGTAACCTTTTATACTTTTGATCTTATTTGGCTATTTATTTGTAATATTCCAACTATTGATGACATAATTTTATTAAAACTCAATTACATATTTAAGGTTTTGGGATAGATTATGAAAAAGATACAGGTAGTGGGATTGTAGGCCACAAACAATTAGGCATACATTGTATGTGCATCAAGACCTAAGGATTATATTTTCCATTCATCTTGAATAAAAAGTACAATTTTTTTCTTGGAAAATAAAGCAACATGCATGACAATGTGAATGGATATCTCAAGAAAGCACTTGTGGATAACCAAAAGTCTATTTGATTCTGCAAAATCAAACTCAATTTAAGGCTATCAATTACAAGGTGTTCTCAATCCTTTTAAAATGCGTAGAGCCACCACAAAGATAATTATGTAACTTTTAGCAGACACTACTTGAACTATGTTTTGAATTACACGATCTCTTATCACAAATGATGAAAATATTAAAGACTTTGTATTAATATTGAAAGGAAAACAAAAATTTCAAAGAAGTTTTATATTTACCTCTGTTAATACAAGAAATTAAACCCTAACACACTTAGTGAACTTTGACGAAGGAACTATGACTAAAAATAACTTTGAGTGTTTCTTGTAGGTCAGAGCTCCTATTCTAACATTGGCCCTATTGGTCATAGTTCCTATCCCAATGATAGTTTTAGGGAACTTTACTGACCAATAACTTTGACTATGAAGGAAATGTGATCGACAAAGGAACCATTACCAACATGGAAGTATGACTGAATTGAAATTTTATGAAGGAACTATCAAGAACTTTGACGAAAGAAATTTGACCATTAAATGTTAGTTAGAGTTCTTGTTAGTTAATAACTCTAATTACCAAGCTATGAAGGAACTCTAACAAGAGTTAGGACATGAACTCTTATTTACAAAGGAATAAGAGGAGCTTTGACAAATGAAGAAGTCCACGTGAAGGAACATGAATAGGAACTTGGTCAAATTTCCTATCGCACTACAATGAGAACACCTTCTTGCAGTGGTTTTTACAAAATGTCCCCAAAAAATCCATAACTTCTCTGTTTATAGTAGAGGGTTTTAGCAAAGGCGAGCGTCTGAAGGTTTTTTTGGAGGTTATTTTATCAGTGCACCTTTAATTTCAATATGGCTAAGACCGGAAGAGCGTCGTGTAGGGAAAGAGTGTAAATCTCCTATCGCACTACAATGAGAACACCTTCTTGCAGTGGTTTTTACAAAATGTCCCCAAAAAATCCATAACTTCTCTGTTTATAGTAGAGGGTTTTAGCAAAGGCGAGCGTCTGAAGGTTTTTTTGGAGGTTATTTTATCAGTGCACCTTTAATTTCAATATGCATCAGTGCATACATGAAAAATAATGCATCAGTGCGTACAAGGACAATAATGAATCGGTGCGTGAATGTTCAAAAGCGTTGCCATACTTTATAATAAAAAATACACACACCGAATAAAATGCACCGGTGCCATTCAACATTACGCACCAGTGCACCCCACTATCGTCAGGCACACCACAGTAGGGTAAATAAAAAAAATTACCAAACTAATTTTTATTGTTACCATGCATCTCGTGCCTCCAAAATATCAAGCAAGCACCGATGCTCACTATCCTTCCTAAGACGACCTGTTTATAGTGCTCTACATTGACTTGGATAACTCCTTTGATAGATTCCAAACTTTTCCAAATTTTGGAAATTATGTCAAATTTTCATATCCTCTCAAAGGTGAAACCATGCCTCCTTTGGACATACGAGGCCAGGTAAATTGTTTATTACCTTCCTATTTTCATTTTCATCCAATCCCTATTTTCATTTTCATCCAATCAAAATTTGAATTTAGCTTGAAATTTGACATATTTTTCAATTCCATGTGGTGCACATGAACACTTCAACTTGTCTCGAAGTGGTGTGTACTGTGTTAAATTCATAGTGAGCATCACCATCAGTGCATCTCATATATAAGTACATGCCAATGATGTTCAAGCAAGATCACTGCGATAATGTATAAAAACAAAGTGGTGCGTCCTTCGAAAAACTCTGTCATGAGTGCAAAATTGGATTTGACCCACACCGAGACATTTCGCTTAATTAACCACATCGTTAACTTAACGATTTATAGATTTAACATAGTGGTGCAACCATTTTTACCAACTGCATTGGTGCGTACAAAAAACATAAAGCACAGGTGTGTCAATGTTCAAAAGAACCACCATACTTTATAATAAAACTTACATGCACTGAAAAAATCACATCGGTGTCATTGAACATTACACACTAGTGCACCTCACTGTCATCAAGCACACCATTGTAGGGTAAATAAAAACATTTATCAAATTGACTTTCATTGTTATGGTGCATCTTGTGCTTTCAAACTCTTAAGCAAGTATTGATGCTCACTGTCCTTCCCAAGATGCCCTATTTTTGGTGCTCTACACCGACTTGGATAGCTCCATTGGTAGATCCACATGTTTCCAAATTTTAGAAATTACCATGAATTTTAATTTCCTCTCCATAGTGAAACCATGCCTCCTTGGGACATAAGAGGCTAGGTAAATTGTTTATTACCTTCATATTTTCATTTTCATCCAATCAAAATTTGAATTTAGCTTGAAATTTGGCATTTTTTCGTTTTTTTTCCAATTTCACGCAGTGCACCTGAACGCTTAGACTCACCCCAAAGCGGTGCATACTATGTTAAATTTACAGTTAGAAATATTACTGGTGTGTCTCATATATGTATATACATATATATACATGTGTGTGTGTGTGTGTGTGTGTGTGTAATAAAAACACTACGATAAATTATAAAAACAAAGCAGTGCGTCAAAATTTGAACATTTGAATGCATCAATGCATTTTCATCCAATCAAAATTTGAATTTAGCTTGAAATTTGGCATTTTTTTCAATTTTTTTCAAATTTCGAGCGATGTGCCTAAACATTTTGGCTCACCCTGAAGCGGTGTGTCCTATGATAAATTCATAGTAGGAAATGCCCCTGGTGCATATAATATAAATGGTACACGTCGGTGTCATTCAAGCAAGAAAGACACGATCAATTTTAAGAACAAAGCGGTGTGTCCTTTGAAATGCCCTGCAACCGGCATGTAATTGGCTTTGACCCACACCGATACATTTCACTTAATTAACCACACTGCTAACTTAATGATATATTAAATTTAATGTAGTGTGCGACCATTTTAACCAAATGGACCAGTGTTGTTTACAGAACTACACCAGGACAAATATTGACTAACTTTCTATATCAGGGCATCTCATTGGATGCTCCATTCTCAATGCTCTATCCTTTACAACGCATTGTTGAAAAAAAACATCAGTGTTCCAATATTGTGGTAGCACCGGTACGTTAATAGTAACACATCGCACCACTTCAGTTGCACTAAACAAATTTAACCTAGTGGTTGTAATGCCCCCATTTTTGGATTCCCTTATTATGCAGTGAGATTTTCTTTAGGAGGTTGGAGTCAGCTAGGTCAGAGGGGTGAGACTGTGACATCAGAGAGATCATAGGGTTTAGAGGATTTTTCTGGGGTCCAACTTAGTTTATTACCTTTATTCATCATAAGGATCATTTCCGCACAACTTGTCTTTGGTTCCTTTGCATTCTGACGATTTCGGTAAAATGAGATTATTATTGAGCATATTTTAATTAAATTAACTCAGAATTTCATTTTGGGAATAATATTTGAAGGAACACCTTAGTGTAATATCTCATTGGAATTGGGAGGAAAATATCTAAAGGATAAGATGATGAAAAGTGACTTCTAGTGGTCGAATAAGCCATAAGGGAAAATTAATCACTTTTTAGAGGAAAATGGTTAATTAAATTAATAATGTGATTTTATTAAGAAACATTAAAAGTGAATTAAAATTCACTTGGAAGGAAAAGGTAAAAAGGGTTATAAAAGAGAGATAGGGGCTTCTATTCTCTCATTATGTTGATTGATGTTTTGATGTCTGGATTCTTAGCTAGAAATCCCATGGTACTTGGGGGTTTTGAGGTTTTGGATTGAATAAACCCTAGCGATCAGTAAGGAGGTGAAAGATCCATTTTTTTCTGGTCCAAGATTGGCCAAGGAGGTGAAATATTCCTCCCTCCCCATTCTATTATAGTTCAATTTAGTTTTGGAAGCAAGGTACAGACTTGGCGTTTCTCTGCAGAACAAGGGCGCATTATGCATGAGAGAGAAGTTTGTGGGAGCTTGTGGATCTTGGATTTGGAGTAGATCTCACTTCCAAAGTATTTTCCACAACTAGGGTGCCTTTTCTCATCATTGTGCTGAGGGTTTTAATACCATATTCATCCATTCTCCCAGTTGTGTGAATTTCTTGAAGGAGGGTGCATTTACCATTGAAGATGTCTAGTGGGAGAGTTCATATATGTTCCTAAATACAAAGAATCATTTCCCACGATTTCATATACTTCATATCTATAGTGTGGCATCCAATATTGAGAATTTGGGAGTCCCAAAAAATTATATCAAAGCCTCTAGTGTGTGCACCAGCCAAGGAGGGCACAACTCTCCCCAGTTTTCACCAATTTGTATGAAGGAAACATTATTGGTTTAGTAGATCTTTTGTATGCAACTAATGGAGACCTATAGAAGGCTATACCTCTCTTTGCTACTAAATCTTGGAGCTATATTCAACCACTCAACATTATTCTTCCATCTCTATTCCAAATCTATCCATCTCTTATATAAAGGTCAGCTATAAACTTAAATAAAATACAGATCTGAGGTATTTGTGGCTATTTCTTATGTTACTTCTATTGCATATTGTTGTGTATATGTCATTTTCTATATCTCTATCATTTATTTGTTGCAAACTCTACAAAAACCATCCTAGTGCAACAAAGAAGACAAATACAACAAACTATTTGATAAATACCACAACCAGAAAACACAAAAACTTCAAATGTTCCAAGAAAATCCACTTGGGAACATTACAATGGTATTAGAGCCAATTCTTTTGCCAGCCTATGATAAAACATTGATGACCTGAAGGATAAATGGCTATTACAGAGGATATTATATATTGTGATATGGAATATCAAGATCTTACTGAGACATTCAGGGCTCAGGTGGAGTAAATATGATATTGTGTATGGACCAAGAAGATTGTAAAAGTCAATTATTGGAGAAGAAAAGCAGAGGAAAGCAAAGCCAAAGTAGTCAGTGAATTGGATACATCACCACATGCTATCTAGTATCAACAGATTCACTACGATAGTGATGATCATAATGTGTATGAGTATTTGGCCTTAGATTCCTCATTATAGAAGTCCCATGAGGCTAGTGACTCATGCGCATTGGATGGACATGATGATAGTGCATGTTCTTAAATTTATCGATCAGATAGTGTTGAGGGCTCAACACTTCACCATAGTGGTGATACTTGTGAGGATTCAATAGATTAAACACCTAGGCATGAGGAGGATAGGAGATTGGGTGATACACCTTTGGAGGTTGATATGAGGTCATGAATGGGGGATAATGAGCCTCCTATGGAGTTGATCATGACACATTCCTCACCTTTTCAGTCACCTATGATAGACACGAAACATGAAGATATTAGTGGAATTCCAGATGTGGTAGAGGATCCTAGTGTAGTGAACGAACACAAGGGACATGTGGATCTGCAGGGCCAAGAGGAGATGCATGACTTGGAGACAGATGACCATATACATACCTATCAGTATGGGGAAAGTGAGTCAAATATTTTGGGGAGTCCATTGATAGATCAGGTTGTGGAGGCCAATATGTCAATGGGATACTTACTTCTGGGACCGGCCTACAGTGACAAGGATGCATTCCTTGTTTGTCAGGATGGTCATATCACATGTATGGACACATTTGTATGGGATCCGGGTGCAGATGGTATTAGTAGGGTGAGTGCATAGGAGGATACAGGGTGATTAAGATTGAGGCAACAATGTATGATGATGTACAGTGGCATACAAGGGGATTTAGTAGCACAGCAGACAGTAGGTAGTGTGGTGCCTTATCTATTGAGGTGTGTGTTTATCAGGATTCCACTGTTGAAATTAGAAGTGGGAGTCATGAGGTATCACTTCAGCATGGTAGTATTCAAGAGTCACGGCATTTGGCAGGACGGATGAGGATTGGAGAGGATATGATCATGGCATCCATTAGACACATTGATGATACACATGAATTAGTGGCGAAGTATTATTGGAGGGCCACGATGGCACATGACAGTTTGGATAGGGAGATTTCCATTGATGACTTGCTGACACTGAGGGAGAGAGTGATTGTGATGAGGACGGACTACCAGTAGTTACTTATGGATATATATTACCTTCTAGAGGTTGGTGATATGTATCATACGGTGCTAAAGGAGAAGGAGACTGAGGTGGACCATCTCACTCATGAATTGGTGAGAAAATAAGGATTCCTTATATGCACACAGAAAGCCATTCAACAATCAGATTCCATATTAGATGAGTGCCTTGAGGAGGCTAGTCAGATATCCACTACATCTATCTCAGTAGAGAGTCAGATATATACTTTATCTACATCGCTAGATGATGTTGGTGGTTTGATAGAGGAGTGTCAGTTGATGGAGGATCATGAGGGATACCCAAGATCATTGTTGATTATGGAGAGATGTGACCAGAAGACACTTGAGGATGTTCATGTGTCACAGGGACCACCATTCATGAGGATATTAGAGATAGTTTGTCCTACACATACAGATGTGGATTCTAGAGCCAGGGGAAGACATGAGGACACATCCATTTGGGTTCCATGATTAGTTGACATCCATGTAGAGGTTGACCCAATAGTACACTCAGGATACATGATGAGGTAGGTGGATACAGGAGCTTGCATAGGTATACAAGGGCATACATTGATGAGTGGTAGTCCACAAGAGCATGCAGAGGCGTATAGTGGGATCCAGGGAGACCATCAATATGTTGAGTCACCTACCATTGTACATGATGGCATGAGATTAGTGTGGAGTCCAGAAGACTATTCACCTTGGATGTCGGTGGATGAGTTTTTGGTTAAGCCTTTGGAATTGACCAAATGATATGATACTTCCTAGTCCTACATACAATTGCAGGTATTTATGTTATCCTTCCTCGATACTTTCATTATATAAATCAACATTGGGGAAGATAGCCAGTTGCATGGGACATAGATATTTATTAGAAAAATACCTCCTAACAAGGGATACTCAATTACATGCAACAAGATAAGGTAGGTTCACCCGAGACCGTCAGGTAAGGCATTGGATGTGATGGAGAGTATCCTCGGTAGTGGGACAAAGGATATTTCATAGGTTGATAGTCTCAATGGGATGAGGATGGGGAGCATAGAAGGACAAATGTTTTTTATGAGTACTATGAGGTCAGTTGGTAGGAAATATGGTCGCAACAGGAAGCGATAGAAATCATGAGGACCATACATGATGTACCTATGGTCGAACAGCTTAGAAATTTTAGGACCCATCATCATATCAGAGAGAGATTCTCCTGGGAGGATCTTGAGGATGATGTCATGTGGCATATGGGGGCATTCTTGGTATGTCATCATCATCAGTCAGTGCATGATTCATTAGCCATCCTTGCTTCAGGGTAGAGTTGGGAGAATATGCCAGCATCTCTCGACCCTGGTGTACTAGAGCTATATAGTAAGGATGGCATCATAGGGATATTACCAAAGTATGGGACACCATAGGCAGCAATGTGGTTTGGAAGAGAGGTCGAGTTTAGTGATCATGGAAAGGACAACATAGCTATCAGTACACTTTGGTTGGAGGTTTACAGTTTAGTAGGCACCGATATACATGGTATGGCACCATCAGAGTTATGTAATGTAGGGTTTGGTTCTCTTCTATATCTCATGGGAGTTCTAGGGATGCTCATGATTGGCTCCTTCCATTTTTGGGGCAATTTGAGATCAAATGGAGATGAGGATGCGATGTGGCAAGATAGGTATCATCGGTTGAGGATCAGGTACATGAGTAGATCATATTCTTGGTTAGATTGAGATCTGGATACTATCATAGGTGGCAGTTTAGAGATTGGTCTAGGTGAGAGATTCCTTGAGGGATGGATACTGTTTTTACTTGTTCTATTGGTTGGGGATCTTCAGGAGCCTCTTTGCATTGATGTCTTACAGGAATATACTTTAGAGGGAAATGCAGTTCACATCTTGATTTGGGATCCAAGGATTAAAGTGTTTGGTAGTTTAGGGGTTGATGGAGTTGATATCCAAGTAGATTGGTTTCCTGAGGAGTTGACTAAGGATCTATTACATATGATTGTTCTACTCATAAGGAGCATTCTAGGGGCATGCATGGAGAGCACTTTGAGGGACCATGTTTTGAGGGGAGAGTACTTCATGTCACATAGGTGGATATGGGACCCTGGGATCATACACAGTTTGATTCAGCTATTGCTTAAGGACAGACAATATTCGAGCAGGGAGGATTGTAATGACCCCATTTTTGGATTCCCTTATGTTACAATTTGGGATCCCTGCCAGAGTAGCCAATTGGGAGTGATAATGAGCTCAGACAATTTTGAGGAGTTGTATGGGGCCCGACTCACATTATTCATTATATTTCATCATCAGGATCCATTCCGCACAACTTGTCCTTGGTTTCGTTGCATTTCGATGATTTTCATAATTTTGGGTTATTATTGAGCATATTTTAATTAATTACACTAAAGATGCTATTTGGAGCTTGTTTCTTGGAGAAACACATTAGTGTAATAGCTCATTGGAATCAAGATGAAAATATCGATAGGATAGAATGATAAAAAGTGCATTTTAGTGGCAAGAGAAGTTATAAGGGTGAATTAATCACTTTTTGGAGTCAACAGGGTTAATTAATTAATAAAGTGATTTATGAAGAAATATTAAAAGATGAATTAAAAGACATTTGAATGGAAAAAGGTGAAAGGAGGTATAAAAGAGAGATAGGGGATTCTATTCTGTCATGATTTTGATTGATATTTTGATGTTTGCCTTCTTAGTTAGAAAGCTCAAAGTACTTGGGGGTTTTGAGGGTTTTGATTGAATAGACCCTAGAGATCAACAAGGAGGTGAAAGATTCCTCTGTTCTTGATTCAAGCTTGGCCAAGGAGGTGAACGTTTCCTCCCTCACCATTCTAGTTCAGTTTCAGATCAGATTTAGAAGCAGATTGTGGAAGCACGCGCAGGTTTGGGGTCTTTCTGCAGAACTAAGGTGCACTGTCTATGAGAGAAGAGTTCGTGGAAGCTTGTGGACATTCGATCTGGAAGAGGTTTCACTTCTGAAGTGTTAGCAATCACCAGGGCGCCTCTTCTGATCATTCTATTGAGGGTTTTCATGCCATATTCACCATTTCTTCTAGTTGTGCGAAATTCCCGAAGGAGGGTGCAATTACCTTTGGAGATATTGAGTGGGAGGGTTCATATTTGCATGCAACTCCCAAAGGATCACTTCCCATGAGCATATATCCTGCAGATGTACAGGATCGCAACTTCTCTTGTGAAGTTTGAAGGCCATAACAACAGAGACAGGATACTAGGGCCGGGGAGGGCGCAACTATGCTTGGTTATTCAACAATTTGAAGTAAAGAAACACTGAGGGTTCAATAGATATTCTTTATACAGTTACTGGAGGCTCAAAGAATTATATTTTTCTTCTCTCTATTGTATCTAGGAGGTGCTATTAGTGACAATTATTATTCTTTTGTATCTATTCTAGATTTGTTCATCTCTTGTATGGAGGTCATCTTATATATTTAAATAAATTACAGATCTGAAGTATTGTGGCCATTTCCTTGTGTTATTCTCTTTGTAAATTGTTGTTTAATTGTTGCTTCTTCATATAAATCATTTATTTGTTGCAAAAACAATAAGAATGAACCCCTATGCAAATCATAGAAGGAAACTAGAAACTGTTTGACAAAATACCACAATCAGAAAACACAAAACTTCAGTTGTTCCAAGAAAATCCACTTGGGAACATTACACTATCATACTAGTCCTTCTCATGAATTTCAAAAGAAAAACATCTTTTATTTAATATTGGCAGTGGTAGTTAAATATTCTATAGATTTATGCTTTCCCTAACACTCTATCCCAGTGGCGACTGATAGTTGATGCAATTTCTGTAATATACTAGATATAAAATGTATGCAAAACTGAAATAAAATACTAGTAATGGCAGAATAACAATAATATAACCAGAACATTCACCAAAATAACACTGAGGGGAGAGTACTTCATGTCACATAGGTGGATATGGGACCCTGGGATCACATACAGTTTGATTCAGCTATTTCTTGAGGAAAATAAATATTTGAGCACGGAGGACTGTAATGTCCCCATTTTTGGATTCCCTTATTATTCACTAAGATTCACTTCAAGAGGCTAGAGTAAGCTAGGTCAGAGGAGTGAGACTATGACATCAGAGAGATTGGAGGGTTTCGAGTATTTTTGTGGTTCCTAGCTTATTTCAATCACCTTTATTCATCATCAGGATCATTTCTGCACAACTTGTCTTTGGTTCTGTTGCGTTCCAATGATTTCCATAAATGTGATTATTATTGAGCATATTTTAATTAAATTCACTAAGGATGTCATTTTGAGC
>CBVK0100721403.1:0-11876 GCA_900067695.1 Picea abies
GGTACCTCCCTAGGTACCCCATATTACCTCCCTAGGTATACCACACAAAGGTTTTAAATGAATAAATACAAGAATATATACATTTGAAAATTAGTAAACCACAAGTCTCATATTCAGAGGAAACCATAAATTATATTTATTGATTACTTTTCTAAGTTACACTCAAGTTCTTATTTACAAATCCTTGTGAGGATTTGGACTAGAATTAGACTTAGAAGTCTCACGGATGGTATTTAACATCATACAAAAACAACTGGAGTCTGAAAGAAAAGACCAATCCTAAAATAAATTGGATCAATCGAAGCTACTAGCTCATCAAGTCTTGACTCTGCAAAGTAATCTTAATCATAACTGAAAATGAATTCAGACATTCTAATCAAACTAAACATACTACCAAGACAAATGAATGACCTTCTGAAGCATGTCAAAAGTCTATATAAGTAATAACTAATAGGTGGGGCCCTATTTTACATCTTTATTTTTTTATTTGTCAATCATTCCCTTGTTCCTCTGTAATCATAATCACACATTATACACATATCATCATAAAAATAAATATAAACTATAATTGAACTAACCATGCCTCATAATAATAGACACTTGTATCTCCCAAAAATTTTAATGCATGATATAAGTATCTTCAAAATTGTAATAATATTATTAGCTATCCAAAACAATATGTTCCTCAAAGTCAAATTGATGTCACCATAAAAATAAAATAAAGTCAAAAATCATATTTTTTGTGTGAATTTGTCTATCTTTGTTCACCCCCCTCTAACAAAGATGCTTTATGTTTGATCAAATCTGCATCCACAAATTTCTTCTCTTCACTCTTTGATATCTTTGGGTGCATGTCATCAAAGGTGATATTTCTCACACCATCTTCAAGTTTGAGTGGAAAGGATTTGATGTTGTAGATAGATGTTTCAGAGGAGTCTGAAATGACTGATATGGAAAGATGCTTTCCCCTACTTGGTTGTGGTTCAATATCAAGGGATTTGCAATTTTTTAGGAGTTGTGGGGAATTCACATGAGAAGCTAATGAAACAACTGGTTGAACTGGTAATAAATGAGGTGGAGGAGGGAGAGGTAATGATATGATTGGCCAATGACCAACACCAAAAGTAGGGCCAACAAGTGCATTTTTCCATCCATCATTGACTAGAGGTTTGTTGATAACGTTTTTGTCAACAGTACTTAGCCGGAAAAGTATTGCAAGGCTTCCGCTCAATTTTCAGTATATGCACAAATTGTTGTGCACTCTTTCCGAGCTACTACTGCATATTTAAAAGTTTGCCAATATAGTCAGAACTTAGATGGCTCGACGATATTGTCAAGTTTCTCATCATTCAAGGAGGTTTTGGAAATTATGATGGATAGTTACTAGTGGCTAACAATGATGGTCATCGGTCAGTCTTGATGTTGCACAAGTTACAAACTTTAAATTAAACACATGTTATTACAAGCATTCAGCAAGGATGATATGACGCTTGGTAATTTTGTTGAGGTTATGGAAATATCAAAATTTGGTCCTCATTTCCCATTTCTCATATACCATTTTTCACTCATAAGTAACTTATTGACCTCATATATTTTTGACCTCTGCTATCACGCTTTTTTTAATACATCACCTTACCTACATACCCTTTCAAATAGAGATAAAGTTAATTAAGTCCTTCTCATATTTTAAACTTTTGAATCATTTTATATTATACCCCAGTATCACTTTTAAAGGATGTATCTCATGACTCACTCTCCATATTCTAACTCAAAGTTATACCTTCATTTGAGGTTATGAATTTGGCATTTTCCCCATGCCATACCATAAAACAAAAGATACGATAATCAAAGAATGGATTATTGCATGAAAAAGGCTTGAGCATAAAGACTCAACGATTATATTACTTATGAAATTAATGGGTGTGGCAAGACAACATTATCTTCTTGGTTTGTGAATTAAAAGGAGGACGTTTTATTGTACACCCCAATAATTAGTGTTCATGAGTATTAAAAGGAAACATTAATGATGAATATATGACAGGTGCGACGGTGTATGGTTATTGTGTAAATACCGTAGAAAGCCCAAAATATTAATATTGGGAAGGAGTTGATACGTTTGTGACCCATTACGCTGAAGTTTGGAAGTTAGAAGGAATTTGTTTTGGAACTTTCATAATGAGATTATAATATCAGAAGCAAATATTGGAGACTCCACAATTACAGGTTTTAATTCATTCAAATAAATATGAAGCACGGGTTCCAAAAATGTTATGAAGAAAGAGGATAAAAAGTACAGTAATCCATCGCTGCTTTGAGAGTGATCGGATTGTTGTCTTAACTGGAGTAGCAGATATTATGATTGGAAAAATCCTTTTCACCTCAGACAAAAAGCTTGTTTATTGATCAAGCACTTCCTAAAAGCAAGATGCTTGGCATTTTATTATTTATGTGTTAAAACAGGTATGTAAAGTATAGGAACGTTGTAAATTACACTACATGTTCTCTAAAGCCATTGATCCAATCCAATTCATTTGAGAAGACTCGTTTGGAAAAATTTAAAAGTGGCTTTGGTGATTCGAGTTTCAATTCGACTGTGACAGAAACTGTGACCACCATGTCCATCGTTCGCTTAAATATCAGTGGAAACAAATATCACATATCAGAACTCTTTTGGACAATAACAACAATTGAACCATTATGTCTACCTCCATATCTTCAAACTTGAACAAGTTATAAGTGTAAACCTATACTGCATTTTTGGTTGAGGTTATGAGGAAAGCCGAACTTTGGAGCCATTGAAATTGACTGGGATGCAAATCCAGTAGTTATTAAAATCAAAGCAAGGGATGTACATGGAGAACCTATAACAGATACATGTATTTTACTTCAGAGTTGCATATTGGTTTGATAGACAAAAAAAATATGACAGTTGGAGAAACTAGAGGATGTTGTTCTCTTGAAGTAGATCTTCCATGGCTTATAAGATATCGACTGACTATTGGTTTCTATGCAATGTTTTGGTATTTTTTTCACTCTATGATTGGTATGGGCACTGCTTTTGGCAATAGCAGTCCAGAAATTATGTTTTCAAAAACTCAAGGTCGAAGAACTAGCTTAAACCATTTCCAATAAGAAATAAATCAACATTCTCAAAGGGTGCAGTGTGCATGTATATCATACCCCGTTCAAGAATAAGCATAATCTAGAACATATGACCAAAAAAATTCATCGAGCTTAGATTAGGAGGAACATATGACTGCACTCCTTTATCACAAACCAGTGCATGCATGAAAATATATCTCTAGGTGTATTTAAATGGGATCCATGGATTACACATTCAAGTAGTACTTACGTAAATCCAAGTGTATGATTGTCCCTTTACCTGAAGTTGTTTATTGTTTATTGAAGCGCTTAGTATTTGTATTGGAATTTTGTGTTTCTTCCCTCCATTATGCTACTCGATGGAGAGGATTATTGGCAGATTAATAATGGAAAATGTGACTGAGAATGATTAAGTGCAATCAGGACATAGAAGTCTTAAGATATCGTGGACAACCAATCTCCTTTCTGGATTGCTGATAACGCAGTTTTATTAGATCATATCAAAGATGTATCAAACTCAAATCAGAAACCTCCAGAGAACCTTGGAAACAATATACAAATAGATTGGGAGAAGTTTCTCGCTCGGAAGGAATCAAACGTTAAAAAAAAGTAAATAACATATTAATCTGTTGATGGTTCGTCGTGGTCATATGTGCGCTGGAAACCGTTATCATAAGTAAGATCTGACGAATTTTATTAATAAGGAGGGTGGTTTGAACCATTCAATTCAGTTTGTTCAACCGAATCGACTCCAATTGTTGAAACTCCTCATTAAACAAATATAAAAGACACATACAGCGGAGAAAGCAGAGAGGAATTTTTATGAAGATAGAAATTTTCTCAGGAGAAAATTTAGAGAAAGAAAATTTTGCGAGAGAAAAATTTGGCAGAAAATTTACAGAGAGGTATGCTTCGAGTGTTGTGAGCTCTGCTTCATTCCATTCTTCTTTTACATCTTCAGCAGGGATTGACGGAATCGTAGGCAATAGGGGTCTTGTGAAAAGGATAAAGCGATGATGAGTTTGTTGGCTTTTCATAAGGTGAATGTTTACTTGTTAGTTTGTTGTGTAAAAGCTCTATTTTATGCAGGTTTCCTCCTTGTGATTTACTATCATTGCTCCATTCCATATTGGATCAACTTTCATTTTTCTTTTTCGCGATTAGTCTCTCTATTGTAAAATTATTATAGAGTGGCTAAAAACCATATACATGTTCCCAGTCTGGGTCTGTGCAGAGACTTGTAGATTTCAAAAATTTATAAAAACTCTCTCTTTGTTATTTTTTTTTAATTCTCAATTTCTCTCATCTTTTCTTAATATAACATTAAAGATAAAAATAAAAATAAGAAGACAAATAAAACATGTGTATTTTGTAAAGAATCATGTGTATAAAGTTTTATTCATTAACTTGTTAATATGTATAAATTTTTCTTGTTTGTTTTACTGTTTTAATTTTCTTATTATTTATAATATCCTTTTTCTAAAAGAAAATAAAAAATATTAAATCATTAGAGTGTTACTTTCATATAATCTCCAACCTAATGTTTAGTTTATTAAACTTTTCTTTTCAAATCACTTTGAAACTAACATAATTAAACTAACTTTATTAGTTTCGTTTTAAATATTTTCTTATAAAACAAATACAACATAAATTTCATTTTCATTTTAGTATTTTCATTTACTTTGTTAGATTTAATTTTTGTTATGTCAAATGTATAAACTTCAACATAAAAGCATTAAAATTATAAATTATATAAAAATTGAATATTGTTAAAAAATGAAATTACAAAGCGAAGGATCCTCGCTTGGACTATAGGTTAGAGAATTTTTTAGCCTGGAGCTCAATGCACATTCTTGTATGGGCTTTAAGCTTGGGGTGATATTACCATCTCTTCTCGCCTAGCCCCGCAGGAGGTTGAAAATGTTGTTGTTGGGGACTCTCTAGTCCCTTGAAGTCAACATATTTTTTGGCGACCATACTAGGGACGACCATTCGATGGTTCGTTCCTAGTTTTTGTTTTAATTCTTTCAATTTTATTTTTATTTTTTCTAGACCTCAATGTCTCAATCGATTGGAAGTGTTTTTGGTGGTTGTAAACACGTGGTTTCGGCTACTAACCCTGGGAAATCCATTCACAAGTATGGGATTTTTTGAGTTTGAATAAGACCTAAATAATTCCCCTTGGTTTGTGCTCATTCCCTTGAAGTTCGTTCACCCGGTTAATCCTTTACCTCACAAATTCAAGAATCATTTGCCTCTCTTTAATGGCAATGGGATTGTTACAATGGTTGAACATCTTTGCACATTTTCAAATGCTTGCACCATTCTGGGAGTAAATAATAACGATATTTGCATGTTTTTGTTCATGAATTCACTTCAGGGCGATGCCACCTCTTTATTTGCCAACCTTCCTGATGGATGCATCTCTACCTAGTTTGAACTTTCTTACTGGTTTACTTCGACCTTTGGGCATTTAGATAATCCTTACGAGCATCTTAATAGGTTTAACCAGTTACTTATGAAAGAAAATGAGAGTATTCTTACATTTAACCTTCATTTTATCAAGTTATACAATCTCATTCCTACTCCCATTCACCCTACCAACATGTCTGCCCTATTTCATTACTACAAACTTCTACCTCCTCTTTACCAATGGCGGTTGGAAGAAAAGAATGTTCAAAACTTAGAGCTAGCTCTATCCACTTTCCTCGACTTCGAAGAAAAAATTTGTAGAACAAGTTACTCCTTTGGCGTTTATGATCCACCCAAGGATTTGTCTTCTTTAATCCCCATCATTAAGATTTACAAGATCGCATGTTCTTTCTTGAGTCTTAATCTTCAAATCGTGCTGGTAGTATATCTTGGGATCCCTCTCCCTTAGAGCCTAATTATAATGAATCCAATACTTGTGGTCAAGAGCTTGGATGTGAAGAGGATTATGATTATATCATGATGCTTAATGATCAATCCACCTCTGACATCCCAAACATCAACCTTCTTAAGCCTCATGAAAAAACTCAATCCCAAAGTCATATTTCATGTCGAGCCTTTTATTCGCACGCATGTGATGGTGAATTTGATTATACAGATAAAGAAACCAAGGCTGACAACGTCAAACCAATTTATGATGCATTTTTATTTGTTGATAATGCTAATGAGTATTCAAATGATGTAGACCAGCATGACTTTAATGGTGTAGCTGAGGGGTCCTCTTTTGAAGGTATCTATGAGTTCAATCAATATTTTAATTTGTATAAATTTTCGCTAATCCTTTGTTTCAATCAAAAAAGGATAAAGAACTTGGCACCATCAAGCATCTCCCTCATAGGTGCACTTTTTATTTCGATGATAGTGATTGTTGTAGGGACATTCCTATGTTTTTGAATCCATGTTATGAATATTCTTTGCATTATGACAACCCTGTTCTTGATAGATACTAATTTGTTTGATGAATTCATGAATCAAACGTTTAAGGTACAAACCCTAAACCCTAAATCTAATTCGGTCAATACCTTCATCATTATTGGCAAAGCATTTGTTGGTTGGCATGTCTTGGAGGTTGGTGGTTGTTTATTTTGGGTATTGATTAATCATATCTTTGCACCTTACACATTTGTTGGTTGGCATGTTGGTAGTCCCTCCATGCACAAATTTGTCAAAATAATAAGATACACATGCAAAGCAGGTGACACATTCCTTTATGCTAAATTTCATCTAACCTGAGTCCAATCTAATGATTTCTTTTCCTTTGTAAATAAATAATAATAATAATAATAATAATGAAATTTTCGTGAAAGGCTAGATTGGTTTTGGGTTGATTTTGCAATTACTCGGCTTATTTTCTCACTTTTATTTATTTCTCTTTCTTTTCTTTTTTCCCTTTTGATTGTCAGAATTTATGGAGAAATGGCTGGTGATATTAAAAGGTAGGCTATATGTATATTTTTAACTGATTGAACAAATGTGTTTTGGTGGACAACAGACTTACAGGTGAACCAGGTTTCCTTCCTTTGTCATAATCCCTCGCTTGTCTACCATGTGCTTGATACGCGAGACATCCTCGCTCGTCACGTTCGTCGGTCCTATCCCCATCTTCCTTTTTTCCCTTTCTCCGTCCCCTTCATTTTGAGATGCCTCCTGTTAGCACTAGAAGTCACCCTTTGATTGCATATAAGGTAAGCCCAATACCCATCACGCTATGTCACTTATGAATGAATTTAAAGGGGTCAAATGGGTGTAGACTCAAGACAATATCATTTTAACTCAGAAAACTGGACCAGCATGCACATGCAGTTGAGGTCTCGAGCAACTCCATTCAGTAAGTTGTAGTAAAGGTGAATAGGAGGAATAATTGGTGAGGATAATGTAGAGGTATGATATGGACATCAGGTCTTCAAGCAGCCTAAGGAGGAAAAAACTCAGAAAACAAGATCCTTTTGGATTCAATGTTTCAGGAAACTAAAGAATGTTATAACAGGATTGTAATTAAACATCCATAACAATGCAGCTATAAAAATCCACTTGAATCAGTCAAACATGGATACTTCAGTATCATAGGCAAATAAGATGGAAATAGAATCTGACTTATATTAAACAAGAAGTCTCAAATCAAAATACATAACCAGAGAACTAGAGCTTTATCAAAACTTTACAATACAAGAGCCTTGCTCAACCATCGACCTTAACAAAATATCAAAAATACATATTTATACTTAGACTGACTACAACCACCATAGGAGCGATCAATTCATGTATTCAAGGCTTGACTTATGCATCTTCTGTTAAGAACCAAACATCGTAGCCATGAAACTCTGTATAGACTTGGATGTTCAATAGTCTCTAGCTCCAGCTTTTCTACCATCTCTGTAGAAACGAGATTATCTGTGCTACCACTATCCACAATGACCTTGCATACCCTGTCTTTGGTCTTGCAAGTGGTCCGAAAAAGACTATTCCTTTGCACCGAACTCTCCACCTCCTTCTCTGGTGTTAAGAGATTTTTTCACATCATCAACATTCCACCTCTATGCTTCGGCAATGTGAGTCTCACCAACTTCTTTCTTTCTGTCTGGACACTCATAAGATTTATGTCCAACCTTTCCACATGTGAAGCATTTCACTACTCCACCTCTTCCTCTTCCTCTACCTCTGGTATGAGGAAAAATGTTTCCATCAGCATACTGACCTCTTTGTTCAGTATGCTTCCCTCTCTATGAGCTTCCACCTCTCTCAGTCTGAGTCTAAGGTTTCTTCTATTCCTCTTTTGGTTTCTGGTTCCTATCTTGGGCAACTGCTTTGCCTCTGGCTTGACTTCTGCCTTGGCCTCTTTGACCTTGTTTTTGGCTCAGCTTCTCTTCAGCTTTTAGAGCCATATGATAAGCATCTTCCATCGTTCGGATGGTCATCATGCTCATCTCATACTGTATGTCGTATCTCAGCCCATTCATGTACCTAACAACCTTTTCATCATCACTTTCGTGATGACCTACCCTGATGTTCAACCTGTGGAATTGTTCAGTGTACTCCTTCACTGACATCAGTTTCTGTCTCAACTTTTTCATTCTCTGAAACAGAGTAATCTGGTAATCCCTGGGAATGAATTTCGCCTTCATCTTCGCGATCATCCTATCCCAACTCTTGATTTTCTGCTTTCCTTTGCAGCGTCTGTCAGCTTGTAGTTCATCCCACCACAATGCTGCATGTCCTTTAAGTCTTGTGACAACGTGTTTGACCTTTTTGTCTTCCTCGACACCTTCACAGTCAAAATATGTGTCTAGAGCTCTAATCCAGTCTAGAAGCTCTTCAGCATCCAGGTTTCCTTCATATACTAGAATATCCATTTTTTCTCTAGCACTCATTCTTGCAACAACCCTAATCAGGTGTTCATTTGTTGCATCCTCTGCTACAACTTCTTCTCTTTCATTTCCAACTTCATCTTCACTTTCTGATTCACTGACATCTCCAACATCGGCTGTGCGTCTCTGTGTTGTCTCCATGTCCTCGAGTCTGGTGCGTAGGTCACGCATCTCTCTTTCCATGGCTGGATCAGGCATCTGCCTACCCCTTCTTCTCGACATTTCCCTCTCCTCTGGCGGATCAGGTGTTTGCCTGTCTCTTCTTCTCGACGACATGGCTGAGATTATTTCTCTTCGCCTTCCCTGTCTAAAGTATACAAACAGAGTCAATCTCTGATACCACTTAACGCAGACCTATCGACCCTCGGGCCGAGATTCACTCACAGGATCGTTCTGTATCTTCCTCAAGCTGAATCAGCTCTTTAGATTCCCTATTGGAATCACAACTTATCGATCCACATGTCCTATCGGAAGCTCCCCTGCGTGAACAACACTAGATGCAAGCTCCCCTTCTACATGCGACCATAGCTCTATGACCAAGGCCTAACCCAAAATGTTCTTGTCCCAACTCACCACTCGCGAGTTCGTGAGTCGAGGCTCCCGACGTTCCTTTTCCAATCTCACGATAGCCGAGATCAAGAAATGGGTATAGCTCCCCTCTGTTAGCACCCTCCACACGTGACCACCGGCTAAGATTAACGCTAGATCCTCTCACTACTCGCCGCTTCATGAATTCAAAGGTTGAACTCTTGGTCCTTCCTTGTGCGATCCTACGAGATTTGAAAGTCAACGAAGGTTGACCTCCCTTTCTCACTTCTCGCAACTCACTACTTCGCGAGTTTCAATGTCGAACTCTTGTCCTCTTATCTCACGAATCTCCGAGACACAAGAAGTCAGTGGATGTTGAGTCCTTTCACTAGGTAACACATGTCTGCCTATCTATCACATGCGCCCACCTTGCGGTTCTACCACGTGTCCCTCATGCCCAGCTTCGACACTTTGCGACTTCGCTTCCTGAAGCGCTACCTCCTTTGTATCCCAACACCTGAAGTGCCGAGATCTCGAACTCCTCGCTACTCCTTATCGCAAATCGAGACTTTGGGACTTTCAAGACAAAAGTCTCGACTTCCTATCTGTCGATATGCCGAAATGGTGAAATTTCGACACGTCATCAATGCGGGTCCCACAATGGAACTTCCCACCTTTTTTGGAGTTTCAGACTTCATGACTTCACGAATATTGATGCTAAGATTTCGGCTCTTCAACCCATGAAACCCCAAAATGAGATTACGTGAGTGATCCAATGACCCCTGTTGGCTTTGATCCTATGGCTGCCCTAGATCCTCCCGATTTCACCACTCGCGACTTGGAGCACCAAATCTTTGGGCTCTCACTTTGCGAACCTTCGAGTTCACGAGATTCCTTGATCTCTGCCACTTGTCCTCCTTCGATGGACGGCTGCGATTCTCTCACAACTTTGCCACTCGTGAATCTTGATGCAAAGGTTTTAAACCGTAACTCCCCTGCTCCTCTGCATGATCTGATGGTTCTCAGGACTTCGCAAATTCTCCACAGAGAATTCTGACCGTCCAATTTCTCCTTGACGATTCCTGCAAAATGAACAAAGTGTTTTTCCATGAAACTTATCCACCTGCATAACAACGCCATTGCACCTTCTTACAACACTCCAAGGCACTAGCCCTCTTGAGATTCTCCACAACTCGAGTCTTCAAGAAGACTGCTGCATGCACTCCTTGCAGCAATTCTTCAAATACTTAAAAGTATTGGAACCTCTTCGACTCTGTGCACTCCCTACGACAGTAGTCCTTCAACAACTCCCTCAGGTTGTGAACTCTAAGACTTCACTCGGCCTGCGGACTCCTTACACGGCTCCTGTGGTTAACTTGCACTTCTGTGAGAATGAGAACAATGTTATCCCTCCTGAGCTTTTAGAGATGAACTCTGAACCCGTCAATGCACTCCTTGTGAACAATTTCCCTGCACTCCTTGTAGGAAAACTCTTGCTCAGACAGAGAAACAATTGAAACTCATTCCTTACTCCCCCTCTTCTTCATATTTCAGACATTAAATATGAAATCATACATTCACACATCAAAGAAAATGCATAACAGAGAGTAACAAGCATATATCAATCAACATGTACAAACACAGAAAGCAATTGAACACCATGAGTCTGAACTAAAAATCTTTGTATTAATCCAGAACTTCTGTACATGGGTTTTTACTTTACACAACTCTCTGCTTCTGCTCTCCTATGCTCTCTTCGATTGATTATGCTGCTAATGTTACAATGATACAAGTGAGGGTGTCTATATCTGTTTTTCCTCCGGCTCCTAAAACTGTCTAATATAAGAATTCAAAGCTACCTACTTACATTTACTAGCATAAATGCCTCTTAGTCCTTCAGATTAGAGCGGGATGCTCAAGGTCTGATTACAATCTACAAGTACGCCCTTTCTTAATTGTTTCATTTATGTTTGGCGTATCAAACTTCAAAACATTTCAAACAATTCTTCATGTGCCAAAATGAATTAGTGTTGTCCCACGCTCACTTGATGTTGGCAATGCTCCTGCATCAGCTTCCAAATTTCTGCTCTGGATGACCGAATGAGTGAGTGAGCAAATGAGTGGCTAGCTTCCTTTATTTATACAAAATGGCAAGTGTTGAAAGGAGGTGTCTCTTCACTGGTAGGGCTGAATTATTTTTCTTGGTGGTTAGAACCACTTTAATTTTCCTGGGGGCCAACTTCTCAATTTTCATATTACAATTAGGGTTTGACCAATCCGCAAAAGGGTATTTGGTCATTTATGATGCCTGACATTGTTAAGAACCAAACATCAATATAGAATAGAAAAACCTCAGGAAAAGTACTCAACGCCTTGAAAAAGAGATAATTT